>JAREIK010003642.1:22752-48901 GCA_029783825.1 Sapria himalayana | reverse complement strand
ATTTTCTAATTATGAAATGAAATGAAAGCATGGGAAATGAAATGTATTTATTTGTCCTTTGAGAATTGGAGTTATTTGCTTTTGGTTTGTGTGGTTACTAAAAAAGCATGGGAAAAATAATAAGCTTTTTTTATCTTGAAGAAGAGTTTTTGTTGCTACTTTTTAATGCTCAATCTGTTTTGAATCTCATGACATTGCCTTGTTTTTCTTATTCCTTGTAATTTTCCATTTGTCGCTTGTCAAATATGTTGTACCTGATTTTATGGCTTAAACGTCGACTAAGCTTGTCTAGTGTAAAGATGAACGTTAATCATAAGATTAATTGTTTGAAAAGTGAGTTATCATGTTTAAATTACAGGCTTGACTTATGTTAGGGCCAAATTACGAGATAAACATATGAACAATGGTGTTTTTCATATTAATCATCCTTGCTTTGGAAGGAATCCTACGTTTGATAAAATACATCTATCATCTCACCTAAAAAACAAGTGAACAAAAATAGTCTCTCCTTAAACCACTCATGGCACATGAATTCAATGTGTCTAAAAATGCTATGCAGATTTTTGTTTCTTCCATGAAAAAACACTTTTTTTTGTTTTTCTTATTAAAATTAAATTGTTGTGATGTTTGAGTTGGAAACAATTTCTGTCCATTTTATGTGTTATGTCCTTAAAGGTTTCACATTCATTGAAATGAGAGTAGTGATAGCTCTGTTGTTAGCATTTTAGTTTCAATTAGTTCTAACAATGCTTGAGGGAAACTCAGATGGAGGGTTGCAATCCAAAGAACATGGGTCAAATATTTGATCGATTGCACACTTTTCTTGTTAATGTAACCATATGGATGCACCGGACGAGCTTCTTAAGAAGATTGAATTGTTCTTTGTTTATTCTATTGGTAAGTAAGGTGTTGAATTCTATGATAAAGTAAAAATGATACTACCTATATCAAAGATTTTGAGTATATGATAGTAATGAGCTCTTGTTCTATGAAACAGTGAAGATTAAATCGGAAGCATGTTGTACTCAACTTTCTGTACTTATCGGGTATGTATTTATGCCTAATTAGCTCAATATATCACAGAAATTTCTAAAAACTAAAACAGAGTGAAAATAATGATGGGACTCTTCTTTAGTTAATGTATAAGCAGTGGATGCGGTTTTAAATTACTGACTGAGTTTCCAATATTGCAATGGTTGAGGAAAAAATAATAAGTGGATTGACTCAAAAGACAAGGTTCAAAAAGCTGAAATTTCTATAAATAAAATATTATGATGAAAATGAAATGCTCAATGAGTTGTGAGTGCTCATTATAAAACCACATATTATATTCAAGAAGAAGCATACACACGTTAGCTGAGTTTGAGGAAAAAATTATCTAAGAAGGTATGGTCTATAATCTATGCATGGAAACGTTTACAATTGATGGCTAGGAATATATGGATGGTTATGTGTGGATGTTTTGTTTTCAATTAAGTGAGTTTACAACTGACGGCTAGGAATATATGGATGGTATGTGGATGTTTTGTTTTCAATTAAGTGAGTGGTTTCCTTTTAGTGACGTCTAGGAGGCCTGCAATAAGTTCCATGTAAAGATATATGATTACTGTGCAAGAATAGCATCAAAACTTGATAATATTGATGCATAACAACTCTTCATTTTCTTTAGTCGAGATTGACAATTCTGACTGTAGGATTATATTTCTTTGAAAGAAAAATATTCACGGTTGATTGCTTCTTAAGATTAGTGTCTCTCACTTAGAAATTGATTGTCTATACTGTTAATGTCATTTTTAAAATTACTTCATTAAAATGACCACATAAATATCATCTGCATGTACAATAGGAGCATGTAAGTCAAGTGTTTTCTTAGCAAAATAAAATCATATCTAAAATTAACATGAAATAGTTTTTTTATATAATAAATAATAAAATTCACTTAGTTGGATACTAATTCTTCCTAGTTAGACAACCTTTTATGTAAAGCGAAATTATGGTCTTCTTGTCTCTTTTTATGTTTGTTTAATGTTGTCATTAATCCAAACTTTGGCTTGTTACTTCAACCATTAGGGATCAGTTTCCCTCCTTGATACTGTCCTCTGATCCTGATCAATATTGATAACTGTTATGTCTACTTTTTGAGACTTTGTAGTAGTTCCTTGGTAATCATATTTGTTGTTTATAAATCTAATTCAGAAATGCAATCCATCAACATCACTTAATGTTTTAATTTTGATCTATGTAATATTTAAAATTTTGGTGGATTGAGCCACTAGAAAAGCATTGATGGATGTAATTCCTATTGGCATTGGTGGCAGCTTCTTAGCTATAACCTCTTTGTTGTGCATGCTGCTCTACAAACAGGATTAGATTCATAATTTAGTCAGCAGCCTTATAAGTAGTTTAATTCTGTTTTTTCAAAAAAGGAATTTGTTTATCATTGTCCATTTCAAATATCTGAGATTGTTTGATATTAAACTCCACCTAATAACTATAGTTTAATCTTGACAACCTGTGGATCAAGAGGCTGTTGAATCTTCAAAAGGAAGTCAACTACTTTTGTAACTAATCTGTTAGTTATATCACTTAATCCTATCACCCTCCTTATCAAAACGATCATACAAATGTTGATAGAATTACTACAAGGCATATTCTGAACCACTTTAGGCAAATCATAACCCTTTAATCATATCATTGGATTTTATATTATCTTTACAACCACTATTTTTGTGGTTTCAGTTCCTAGTTTGTATTTCTATTGTGATGATTGAAGGTCTGGCCATGCTTTCAATGTCTAACAAAACAGTTGAAATTAACTATAACCAGTTTTCTTTCTTGAAGAATATATGTGGTTGTTGTTTTGGAATTTCAAAATTACTTAGCATCATAGAACTCAAAACTTGGTATTTGGATCGAGGAGCATAATAATTATTAGAGTGTATGGGAATGAATTTTAGAGTAAGACAGGGGATGCATGTTGACGAATGAAAGAGGGATGCGTCTCACCCTAGACTAGAGTTCTTTGAATAATTACTGGATTTTCAAAATCACTTTGGAGCTCTTACATTGTTCTGGATTGTTGAATAATTTATAGAATACATAGATTTTTTATGGTAAATCAAAAACTTCTAGAACTTAAGAGAGTTCATAATGTCTTGACTGTGTTCTTCTCTATCTCTGTGGTCATACACATGATTTGGCTTTTTTTCCTTTTTTACTTCCAGGACTTCAACGTTAGCAAAGCATATGCTGCTTGCATTCCATTCTTAGAATTGTCTTCACAGCATGCAGAATTATTATATTGATAGTGTGCTAGCTAGCTACTTCCATTTGAGGCCAGTGCGCGCAATTGATTTTGATCATCCAGAAACAAGTGGTCAGCACAGATTTTATCAACTAATACTTCATCACGTAACTTGATCTTCTATTATTATATTGATGAAAACAGATTAACTTAATATCATTTGTACCCTTGAAACCGATCCAGGAAGCGTAAGCAATCGGTGTCGTCTTGGAACATGAGTCTAATAAGGCGGGTGGGGAGGCGCAACGATACATCTATGCGGAGTTGAACCGATAGCGTGTGCCTTACCGGGTGCGGTTCTTCTGAGATCTCCCTGCAAAATTTCGGTTGCTCTTACATGCAATTTTGTAATCCTGGTACATAACTTGGCTAGAACTATTTAAGATACATCTAAAGCAAAAATTGGTTACGTGAGCTTGCATTTGACAAGTGCTAGAATTTTTTTTTTTATCCTTTTACCGAAACCATCTTGTCCATGCAAATAAATTTTGGGAGTGTTCATGGAGTTTGATAAATGCTACCTGCTGAAACAGAGATGGTAGATGATAAATTGATGGTAATGCTGATCAATCGAAAAGAATATTGGGACAACAAAAACTAAACCTGCTAATGGAGCTGTCTAAGCAACTGATTCTAGAAGTGACTTGAGATGTAAGGCATAAGGCCAATTCCTTTTTCAGTACTGCCACATTTTAATGCCACAGTCATAATAATGGACTTTTAAATAGCGGGATTAGTCATAAGTATGGTAAGGCTCTTGGGTGTTTTTCTTTCAATCCAGTAGGTAGTGGCTGCGGAAAGGAGTCTTATTTTTTTTTCTTTTTTTTTATTTCACTCAATAAATATCATGGGATAGAAACAATTTTGCATATCTGCATTATCTTTTTATTTGGTTACATATATATATATATATATATATATATATGAGTTAGTTATCACAAATTATTTATCTTATTCGCTTTTTTGGCAAAAAGATCAATAATTTTCTTAATTTACTTATAATAAATATCAAAATGCTTTGGCAATTTTGTTACTATTGCCTAATGATCACTGTGCTCACATATGATAAACAGACATTGTGCTCCTTAATTATCAGTTGATCTCATATAATTGGTTTTGCAAGATGTAATGGCAGGGCCCTTCATATGAGTAGCAAAGCTTTAGAAAAAACAAAATTTCTTCGATGAACATTAAGAAAAAAAATGTCTTGTAGCAAAAGTTAGGAAAAAAGATTCCAATTGGTTTTATATTCATTAACATCCTTATATCATGTATTAAAGTAGTGAATTCCAAATAACATAATGTGCAGTGTATTATTATAAATTAGAGATATACCTGCCTTCAATTATTATAAGAGCTTACCTAGGAGATAAACCATGAAAACAATTGATTTTAATCTTGCTAAATACAACAATAGGAAACTTTAGGTTCAAATATATCAATTTGAACCCATTGTTTTTACATATATGGTAAAGTAATTTTAGTTTTGTTGAGGAATTGTGGTGGTAGTTGAATCAACATCCCTTCTTGTAGTGATTTCAACATAGTGAATTTCTCTCTTTTATTTGTAGGTTTTTTCCAGTCGAAGAACTTTTACATAATCTGTGCTCTTATTTCGGTTAACAACTTATTTAAAAATTAGGAAAAATCAGCAAAAAAAAAAAAAAGGAAAAGTATGTATTAAACAAGATACATGCACCATTTGCTTGTTTGTTTGTTTTTGTTTTTTTTTTTTTGACCATTTGTTATGATAAAAATAAGATGAAACTTGAGGTAGCTAGTATCATATTCAATTCCTATGGAATAAAGAAAAGAACCAGTAAAGGAAAAAAGAAAAAAGAATCAAATGCTAAAAGAAAACTTGGTGATTGTTGAGTGGAAAAATAGATAATTAATAAAATTGATGAGTGGGAGAAAGAAGGAGAATTAAAATGTAAAAGCAGAGGTCAAAGAAGCTTCTGAAGCGCAAGTAATAATACAGGTAGGCCCTAGTTGGCTCCTGCAAACCCAATGTTAGTGTTACTCAATGACAAAGGGATAACGACTAATACCACGAATAATTGGGAGAGAAAAACGAGGGATTATACCCTTAATTACCACCATCGTCAAGGGAAGTCACTCAGCATCGAAAGACCCTTTGTTTTGACAATCCAACCATGGCTTCTTCTTCTTCTTCATCTTCTAATTCTAAATGGAGGTACGATGTGTTCTTGAGTTTCAGGGGCAAAGATACCCGCCACACCTTTACTGATTTTCTCTATGGGGCTTTGGATCGTGGCAACATCAACACTTTCAGAGACGATGAAAAACTTCCAAGGGGAGAAGAGATTTCACCCGAGCTCTTAAAAGCTATTGAAGGATCAAGGTTCGCTATTATTGTGTTCTCAAAAAACTATGCTGATTCCAAGTCGTGTTTGGATGAACTCGTCAAAATCATGGAGTGCGAGGCAGAAAAGGGGCAAAAAGTTTTTCCTATTTTCTATCATGTAGAGCCGACTGAAGTCAGGAACCAGAGTGGGACTTATGGAGAAGCATTTAAGAATCACGAGACAAATGCAGACGAGGAGAAGAAGAAGAAGATAGAGGAGTGGAGGGCTGCCTTGAGGAAAGCCGGTCAATTGAAAGGATTTCAACTACAGGATGGGTAATCCCTACTTCATTTGTTCCATATCCAATTTTCTGTCAGTTTATTTTCATCCATGTTAATAAATAAAATATTTATGATTCCATATACAAATCAAAATATGTTGTGAATGAAGGGTTTCTTACTTTCTTTTCAAGTGGTGAATGAATGACGGAGCATGAACCTTTAGTACTTATATTTAACATGAGTAAAGGAGCCTTCGTACAAACCCTATAAGGAGGCCTCTCTTGCCCTTTGTAGAAGCCTATCTCTTTTCTCTTTTTCTCTCTGAAGCTTGTATTTTAGAACATATTTTACAACAAAATACATTTTTATGTAGTAGACATTAATATGTTTGATTTCCTAGGAAGAAATAAGAAGAGAAAGAAAAGGATTTTTTTTTTTTTGAAAAAAAAATGATTTTCTTACTTTTAATTTATTATTAATTTTTTTGAGAGAGGACTTTTAATTTATTATTAAAAAATAAAAAAATCAAATATAATTAAAATACATTTAAAAGAAATCTATAATTGGAATAATATGAGATAATCTATAGTAGATGTTGTGAACTCATTTAAGCCCAGACACGTAGTAACAATAAGCAAACAAAATCTATATTGTTTTATATTATTTAGCTAGTTAGTTTGGTACTTTGGTTATAACAATGCTCTAGCGTTATTTATTTATTTAAGTTTGTTTGCTATTATTATATTGTTTAGCCTCAATATTTTATATATTAATTATTATTATATATTTATATATTATTTATTTTTATTTGAAGAATGATAGAATTTGCAAAATTAAATTGTTTTAGCATTTTTAAGTTTTAGCCCGCAACCGACATGGGCTAGGCTGAGCTGGTCAAAAGCTAGCCCAAATAGAAATTGGTCATATTAGCCCAACCCGTTTTGGCCCGTGGCCAGAATGGGTTGGCCCGAAATTGGTTAGGTTGGCCCGTTTACCAACTCTAGCCACATGTAAAGAACTTTTCATTTACAACAAAATTTATGTAACAATTATTAGCAACCTAAATATATAAATATACTAAAACATAGAATTTACTTGTTACAAAATAAATATTGGAAGTCCAACAAGATTAGAGGATGACCATAATTAATGTTATAATTTATAAAATCATTGATTAAGTTAGGGATCTTTGGTGACAAATTGGTAGACTTGTATTAGCCAAACTAGCATTTGTCCAGATAATAAAATCTCTAATCATAAAGGGTAATGATAGATTAGAAAGTTCGACTTCAATTTGGATTTTTTGGAGCAATTGAGATATTTATAGTATTTTTATTCCATGCTTACTTGACATAATAAAATTCGTTTTGTTTAAACATTTGATCCAAAGCATCTTTCATTCACATTCTATTTAACCTTAATTTTGTTGCATTGAATGAAACTAAACATTATTCTATACTTTCCATTTACTTCATCTTTTTTTTTCTTGTAACTTATTCTAATTGACTACATGTTTTATTGTAATGGACAGATCTGAGTATAAGTTTATTGAACATATCATTGGTGAGATTGGAATATTAATTCCTAAGTCGGTACATGTTGGTGAGAACATAGTTGGAATTGATGAAAATTTGAAACAAGTGAAGTTATTGATAGACGCCAAATCAGATGAAGTGAGTATGGTTGGGATTTATGGGATTGGTGGGATTGGTAAAACTACCATCGCAAAGGTTATCTACAATGATATGTTGGATCAATTTAAGCATCATAGCTTTCTTGAAAATGTGAGAGAGGGATCTAAAGATGATCATGGTTTGCTTCAATTACAAGAAAAACTTCTTCGTGATATCCTAATGGACAAAACAATGAAGTTACATAATGTTGATGAAGGAATCAAATGATAAAGAGTAAGTGTTATTTGGGAAAGGTTCTTATTGTTCTTGATGATGTAGATTGTCCAAGAAAATTAAAATTCTTAGCTGATAGTCCTGAATGGTTTGGTGGAGGAAGCATAATCATCGTAACCACAAGAAATAAGCGTTGCCTAGATGTAAATAAGGCATATTCATCATATGAGGCTAAGGGATTAGAAAAAAACAAAGCATTGGAACTCTTTAGTTGGAATGCCTTTCAACAAAACCATCCAATAGACAATTATGTGGACCTTTGTAATCGTGTACTACATCATGCAAAAGGCCTTCCATTAGCTCTTGTACTTTTGGGTTCTTTTCTTTTCCAAAGGGGTAAGGAAGAATGGGAAAGCACCTTGGATAGATTAAAAACAATCCCTATTGATGACATCCAAAAGGTGCTCCGAATAAGTTATGATGGAGTAGATGATAGATGTAAGAAAGTGTTCCTTGATATTGCGTGTTTCTTCAAGGATTGGGGAGAAAAAACAGTCACCAGAATACTAGAAGGTTGCAGATTCCATCCCAAGATTGAACTAAAAGTCCTTGATGAGAGGTGTCTCATTTCTATTTCGGATGGCTTCAGTAAGGATGCATGACTCTCTACAAGAAATGGGTTGGGCAATTGTTCGTGAAAAGTATCCTGAAAATCCTGGAGAATGGAGCAGATTGTGGGAATATGAGGATATTAAAAGTGTATTGACCAAAAATATGGTAAGAGAAAAATACATAATATACTTGAGATATAAAGACAAAAACTTCAACAAGATTATTTTTAATATAACTATAGTTTGAGTACCTTATCTATATAATTTTAGTGAACCTCTATGCATCTTATGTTTATTGTCAATGTTTGTTTTCAGGGATCAAAAAACATTGAAGGGATGATCTTAAATTGGACTCAAGTAGTACCCATACAAATTCATGCTGAAGCTTTCAAAAAGATGAATCAACTTCGATTCTTAGAAGTCGGACCCAATATGGTTGAACTCTCCCAAGACTTTGAATTGCCTTCCCGTAAATTAAGATATCTTGATTGGGGTGGATACAATTTAGCATCTATGCCATCAAATTTTCATGTAGACAATCTTGTTGTACTCCGCCTCCAGGGCAACTACTTAAGACATCTTTGGGAAGGAAACATGGTATTACTATTATTTAGTGGTATTTTTGCTCTAGACTAGCTTTGAAGTCTTCTGAACTTTACTAATTATTAAAGAAAATTTTCTTCTGTCACAGCATGCTGAAAAGTTAAAAATACTTGATCTTAGTAGTTCCTACCAACTGGTTGATATTTCAAGCATCTCAAGTGCATCAAATTTGGAGTTTCTAATTCTAAAAGGTTGTACAAGGTTACTTAAGTGTTCACCCATGCATCAACTTGTTATTAGATTTTGTACTGACTGTTTTCCTGAATATAATAGGGTGCAAAAGACTCGAGAGTCTTCCAACGAATCTTCATAAGCTTAAAAGCCTTCAAACTCTCTCTTGTGCTGGCTGTCAAGAGCTAAAGAGTTTCCCAGAGATCAAGGAAAATATGGGAAGGTTAAGAGTGCTTGATTTTAGTAGAACAGGTATAACAGAAGTATCCTCATCAATTAGGCATCTACATGGGCTTGAATACTTGAACTTAAGTTGTTGCAAAAAACTTTTGAGTCTTACCCGACAGTATTTGCAGTTTGAGCTCTCTTGAAACTCTTCAACTGAAAGATTGTCCAATATTAACAAGATTTCCAGAGATTGGGGAAAATATGGGAAGGTTAAGAGTGCTTAATTTTAGTGGAACGGGTATAATAGAAGTACCCTCATCAATTAGGCATCTACAAGGGCTTAAAAGCTTGGACTTAAGTTGTTGCCCAAGCCTTTTGAGTCTTCCCGACGGTATTTGTAGTTTAAGCTCTCTTAGAACTCTTCGGGTGGAAAATTGTCCAATAAAGAGTTTTCCAGAGATGGGGGAAAATATGAGAATGTTAAGAAGGCTTAATTTTAGCAAAACGGATATAATAGAGGTACCCTCATCGATTAGGCATCTACAAGGGCTTGAATACTTGGACTTTAGTTGTTGCCCAAAACTTTCCAGTTTTTCGGAAGGTATTTGTAGTTTGAGCTCTCTTAAAACTCTTCAAGTGGTAGGTTGTCCGATAAAGGAGTTTTCCAGAGATCGGGGAAAATATGGAAAGGTTAAGAGAGCTTGATTTGAGTAAAACAGATATAATACAAGTACCCTCATCAATTAGGCATCTACAAGGGCTTGAATACTTGGACTTAAGTTGTTGCCAAAAACTTTCAAGTCTTCCGACGGTATTTGTAGTTTGAGCTCTCTTAAAACTCTTCGATTGGAAGGTTGCCCAATAAAGAGTTTTCCAGAGATTGGGGAAAATATGGGAAGGTTAAGAGAGCTTGATTTGAAGAAAACATATGTAATAGAAATACCTTCATCAATTAGGCATCTACATGGGCTTGAACACTTGGACTTACGTGGTTGCCTAGATCTTCAGAGTCTTCCAGATAGTATTTATAGTTTGAGCACTTTAAAAACTCTTCAGGTGGAAAATTGTCCAAAACTCAAGACAATAAATGTGGAGCTAGAGGTTCGTTTAAGCTCCTTGCAGCATTTAAATCTGACTTGTCAGATTCTAGGGTCAGGAGTAATTTGGCAAAATAACCGTTGCTCTTCATTGAAAACATTAAATCCATGGACCGATCAAAGGGAAGAAGAGATCCTCAATCATATCTACCCCTTGTCATCACTGGTGCAATTATGCATGACAAACTCTGCTCTTGGAGGAATCCAAAATGATAGCTGCAACCCATACTCATTGAAAATGTCATGTTCACATAACGACCTCGGAATGGAAGGAAGAATCCCCAGTGATATTTTCCACCAATCTTCATTGAAAAATTTATCTCTTCATAACTTCAATTTTAAGGAAGCAGGAATAATCCCCCTTGATAATTGGTATCTACCTTCACTGCAAAGTTTATCTTTACGTTACTGCAATCTAGTGGAAGGAGAGGTCCTCAATCATGTCTGCCACCTATCATCATTGAGACAATTAGATCTGCAAGGGAACCATTTTAGTACCATGCCTGCTGGCATCAATCGATTTTTAATCTAAGAGTCCTTAACTTGAGTCACTGCAAGAACCTTCAACAAATTCCAAAGCTTCCATCAAGTCTACGAATGTTAGATGCACATGGTTCGGATCGTATTTCATCAAGCTCCTCAATTCTTCATCACTTTCATTATCTGATCGATTGCTTCAAATCAAAGGTAAATCAGGTATGATTCTCATGGCACACTACCTTTTTCTTTTGTATCCACTGGTTTTACATGGTGTTTTTCTGCAGGACTCCGCGATTGATGTTGGTGATTATTCATTGGATAAACCTGGAATCAGTATTGTTTTCCCTAGAAAGTAGTGGAATTCTAGAGGGGATAGCCAGTGGAATTCCCAATGGTGGTGAAGTAATGATAGAATGCCCTCCGAATTGGTATGAAAATAATGACTTGTTGGGATTTGCTCTATACTGTGTTGGGTTTCCACCTGGATTTGGTTCTGTAGCAACAAATTTTATTTAGAAGCTCGAGTATCTGAGCAAAGACACTGGGGTTCTTTCTCATTTGACTCTTCCTATTGGGATTGTGATGAATTAGAAACAGCGTGGATAATATGTTATCCCAAGGCAGCTATTAAGGAATATTATCGCTCCAATCAATGGACATACTTTACAGCTTCATTTGTTATGAAGCAAGAGTGCAATGGTGCGGTATCCATCTTATATATGCCTAAAGATTATGAACAGATGCATGATCCATCGATGCTACAAGGCAATTCTTCTCATGGGAATCTTGGAGATCATGGATCACCAACAGAAGATGATTACAGTAAAGCTCACAATAAAAGGAGCCCCATAGAACAGAGCCCTGTAGATGAGTCACACCATAAAAGATTCAGAGGAACCCAAGACTGATCTCAAGTTTTAGGCTCTACCACACTTGCATCATCAAAGCTCTCTTTATTGGTAATTCATATTCCTTTCCAGTTCTAATTCAAAGATCAGAATTTTTTTTATATGTTTCTCCGTTTTTATTTTAATTTGTGTTTTTATCACCCATGGGCACAAACTTCTATTGTACACTTCCCAAGTTTGTTTTTTCTCTCTCCAACCGTCTCTACTTAGATTTTTCTGCATTTTATTAAACCTTGTATTTCCATATGAAATCCAATTACATTCGAGCATTTCAATCTCTGTAGCTACTATTTGAATCATTTCTAGGGTTTCTTTTTTCTAGAAGTTTGTAATGTTATTTATGACTTGATGTTTGGGGGTGTTTTGAGAGGTTTATTCTTTCTTCTTTTTTTTTGTTGTGGTGATTCATGGAACTAAAGCTTCATAGCAGGAAATGAATGTGTGAGATGTCGAAGTTATTTGCTCATGCCCTGTTTGGCTGCTGAGAACGAGTTTGAAGGAGGATGGAGAATTAAATAATTTTTCAATCTAATAAATGAGAAACTAGATTTAGGTGTTTTGGGAATTGGAGTTATTTGCTATTATACAGTTTGGTTTCCAAGAAACTGTGGGGAAATCATGGAAAATAAAGAATTTTTTAATTCAATAAAGGAAAATGAAATGTGTATAATTTGGGGAATTGGAGTTATTTTCCTGCGATCTCTTGTGGCCCAGCAAGTATGGGAAAAAAATAGAAAACAAAGGATTTTATTTTTTAAAAATTTATTTACTAGGAAATGGAATTTATTTATTTGTCCTTTTGGGGAATTGGAGTAATTTGCTTGTGGTTTTTGTGGTTGCTGAGAAAGCATGAGAAAATAATAAGCTTTTTGATCTTGAAGATGAGTTTTTGTTGTGACTTTTTAATGCTCAATCTGTTTTGAATCTTCTGACATTGCCTTGTTTTCTTATTCCTTGTCATTTTCCATTTATTGTTTGTCAAATATATGTATGTTATTCCAGAGCTTCCATCAAGTCTGTGATTTTTAGATGCAAGCGGTTCAGATCGTATTTCATCAAGCTCCTCATTTCTTCAGTTTCATTCTCTGATCGATTGGTTCAAATTGAGTTAAATTAGGTATGATTCTCATGGCACATACACCTTTTTCTTTAGTACCCACTGGTTTTACATGGTGCTTTTCTACAGGACGCTTGGATTTCTATTGATGATTGTTCATATAATAACCCTGTAATTATTATTGCCTTTCCTAGAAGCAGTGAACTTCTAGAGGGGATAAGTGATCAAAGTACAAGAAGAAGAAGTAATGTAGGGGAAGTGACGATAGAACTCCCTCCGAATTGGTATAAAAATAATGGCTTGTTGGCATTTGCTTTATTTTATGTTTATGGTAAATCAAAGGATCTTACGTCGTGGGTTGTTTAACAATCAAAGGAAATGATAAGGAAAAATCCTTGGATTCTTTCTTCTTAGGCTCTTCCAATTTGGATCCTGGAAAATCAAACACAACGTGGATAATGTGTTATCCCAAGGTAGCTATCAGTGAACGTTATCGCTCCAATCAATGGACACACATTAAGGCTACCTTTTATGCTGTAGGAATGGTGGAAGGGTGTGGTATCCATCTTATATATGCCAAAGATAATGAACAGATGCAACCATCAATGGTACAAGGCATTTCTTCTCAAGTTTTTGAGGTCATGGAACAAAGCCCTGCGACGAGCCAGACCATAGAAGATTCCAAGGAACCCAAGGCTGATCTCAAGTTTTAGGCTCTACCACACTTTCATCCTCAAGACTCTCCTTATTGGTAATTCATATTCCTTGCTCTTTCTTACTCAAAGATCAGAATTTTTATATCCTTTTTCTCCTTTTTATTTTAATCTATGTTTCTATCACCCATTGAAACAACTAAGAAGAAGAAACACACATTTGACAAAATAAAATAAAATGAACCTTTATTGAAAAGTAAATAAAATTTTGAATATACACATGAAGAGTGCTAATCCTCTTTTTCTATCCAAAAGAAATCTAACAATAAGCAAATCTTAGAAGGAATATAAACCTATACTAAGATCCTAAAAGAATCCAATGAGAAGCATAATCCTGAAAGGAATCCAATTAGAATCTTAATTTAAAACCTAAAATACTAAATAAAACCCAAAATAATTAAACTGGGTTGTTACACCCATGGGCGCAAACTTCAATTGTATTCTCTCTCCAACAGTCTCTGCTTGGATTTTTCTGTATTTTCTAAAACCTCCTATTACTATTTGAAATCCAATTACATTCGAGCTTTTTAATCTATGTAGCTACTGTTTGAATCATTTCTTGGGTTTCTTTTTTGTGGAAGTTTGTAATGTTGCTGATTTATGACTTGATGTTTGGGGATGTTTTGAATGGTTTATTCACTTTTTTATGGTGGTGATTTATGGAACCAGAGTGGAGTTATTTGATCGTTGCCTATTTGGTTGCTGAGAAAGAGTTGGAAGGAGGATAGAGAATTAAATAATTTTCAATCTTATCAATGAGAAATTAGATTTATGTTTTTTGGGAATTGCGGTTATTTGATTCTATACAGCTTGGTTTCCTGGAAACTCCGGGGAAAGAATGGAAAATTAAGAATTTTTTAATTAAATAAAGGAAAATGAAATGGTTATATTATGGGGAATTGCAATTAGTTGCCTGCACTCTATTTGTTAAAAAGAAAGAAAACAAATTATTTTATTTTTTAAAGTTTATTTACCATGAAATGGAATGTATCTATCTGCCGTTTGGGGAATTAGAGTTATTTTCTTAGTGCTTTTGTGGTTGCTAAAAATGCATGGGAAAAGAATAAGCTTTCTGAGCTTGAAGAGTTTTTGTTGTGACTTTTTAATGCTCAATCTGTTTGCCTTGTTTTTCTTATTCCTTGTCATTTTCCATTCTTTGTTTGTCAAATATGATGTATCTTATTTTATTGGTTTAACACATCAACTAAGCTTGTATTAAGGGCTTGACTTATGTCAAGGCCGAATTATGAGATAAATATATGAACAATGATGCTACATGAGAGTTTTTCAGATCTGATGCAGATTTTTGTTTCTCCCATGATTAAACGCTTTTCTTGTTTTTCTTATTAAAATTAAATTGTTGTGATGTTTGAGTTGGAAATGAGTTCTGCCATTTTTACCTATATATGTTTTTGCCTATAAAGGTTCCTCATTTATTGAATTCAGAACTACTGACAGCTCTGTTGTTCGCATTGAAATTCTAACAATGATCGA
Source organism: Sapria himalayana (assembly GCA_029783825.1). Classification (NCBI taxonomy): domain Eukaryota; kingdom Viridiplantae; phylum Streptophyta; class Magnoliopsida; order Malpighiales; family Rafflesiaceae; genus Sapria; species Sapria himalayana. Next base: position 33,858 of record JAREIK010003642.1, on the reverse strand, counting down.
GGGAAACTCAGATCCTAGGGTTGCAATCCGCAGAACATGCCTGAAGAACATGGGTCAATTATTTAATCAATTGCACGTTTTTCTTGATAATATAACCATGTGGATGCACCTAAAGAGCTTCCTGAGAAGACTAAGTTGTTCTTTGTTTATTCTATTGGTAAGTAAGATGCTGAATTTTATGATAAAGTAAAAATGATACTACCTATATGAATGGTTTTAGGCATTTGATAGCATGAGGTCTTGTTATGTGATACCATGTTTATTTTCAATTAAGATTTACATGGTTGTAACAACTCTTGATTTTTTATGTTGAAACAGTGAAGATTAAATTGGAAGCATGTTATAATCGCTTTTATGTGACAACTAGATTCTTTATTTATACCTAATTAGCTCAAGAAGTCACAGAAATTTCTAAAAGCTAATAACATAGTCAAAATGGAGACGGGACCCCTCTTTTCTTAATGTATAAGAGGTGGATGAGGTTTTCAATTATTGATTTAGTTTCCAATATTTGCAATTTATGAGGAAGTGAACCGACTCAAAGACAAGATTCAGAAAGCTGAAATTTCTGATGATGAAAATGAAAAGTTGAATGAGTTGCATTTACAACTGATGGCTAGGAAGATATGTATGAGGCCTGCTATAAGTTCAATGTTGGAGCCCCTAGAAAAGCATTGGTGGCAGCATAGATTCATAATTTAGTCAGCAGCCACTACAAGAAAAACATGTTATAACAGCCGCGTTTATTGAATCCATGTGGCAGAAGGAAGTTCTTCCTAACCTTTTGGTCACGGAAATTAATCGGGTCTTACTATATAAACTCTTATAGTTGCATAGAACATAAAACCGCTGCTATATAGTGATCTAATGGACACATTAATTTTAAACCATCTACCATAAATAGGCAATAGACACATTAATCTTAAAACCACTGCCATAGAAGCATATAGATAAGCTGCTCTGTTCTTTCCCCTCTCTCGCGTGCACAGCCCTCTCTCCCGGTCTACTCTAACTCCTCTGGTTCTCTCTCTCTTCAATGAGCACCGGCTCCCTTCCATTGAAACAGTCTCTTGGCTACGATTCAGAGCGAATCTGGCTTCGATGTTTAAAGTTTTCCTGAATATAGCTTCTGTCTCTCATATTTGCTTTAGAAATGGCTCTATTCACCCTCTCCACAGTCCCTAATCTTCCCTTTTTCTTCAATTTTAGGGATCTGGCTCTGACTAGAGAGCTCCAGAACGTTCTGGCTCTCCACAGTTCCTAATAGGTTAGAATTCTTGATTCATTCATGTCCGACTCGTGTTCTAGGTCCTTTCTCCATTCTTACTCCCTTGTCTCAACTTCTTTTCCTCTTCTCTTTTGGTTAACCTTTCGTTTGGTTCTTGAGAAAACGAAAAATAGAAAATTGAAATCGGGATTTGTAAATAATGGAACTCTTGATTGACTCGCTTTTCTTTTTCTTCTCCTACCTAAGCTCTTTTGAACAATACAATTCTCACTATTCTTAAATTAAAGGCTCTGGTATAATCTGGTTAAACTTGAATTGAAACTCTGTGTTCAAGGTTTCTTCTGAATCTGATTGCAATGGAGACGCTGAATTGGGTCCACTCGACCGGAGCTGTGCTGAGATCATTGTGGTACTACATGGCGAAACTGCTTGGAATGCGGATGGAAGAATTCAGGTATGCGGAAATGCATATTTTTCCTATGAAATTTGGTTGGTCTATGCTCTAATTGATAGCTTTTCCACAATTTTAAATTTTAAGTCTGTGATCAGTTGAAATCGGTGAATGGTAACACCCTATTAATTCCACTGCATTGCCCTAGTTTCTGTTGAATGTTTATTCTTTAAGTTTTCTAGAGTAGTGATTGATGTAGACTTCATTTCTAATTGAAAATCTTATGAGATTAACATATTATCATCTCATGGTTTTGTAGAGTTGTATGTTTTATGAAAAGGTTTTTGCCTTGTCTCATTACCAACTTCATTCTTATGTCTTTTAACAGGGACACCTGGATGTTGAATTAAATGAAGTTGGGAGACAACAAGCAGCTAGCTGCAGTAAATTTTGACTTTCATTTTACATATCAATATGTCCTTTGCCTTTCAAATTCCTCAAGTATTTCCGAGAATTTCTCATATTTGATTCTCTCTCTGTATATTTTATACTGTTTCATAAATCTATGGGAGCAAGTTGAAGAACAGTTTCATTTTTGGTGCCTATGGTTTGTGTATATGAATTTTATAGAACTGTAACTGCTGAAAAACATTATTGTCATTATTTTAAAGAACATGAAAGTGTTTCTAATGATTGTTTCCAAACAAGCCCTTGATTTTCTACTTAATACTTTGCTGCAGAGAGACTAAGGAAGCTTACTCTCTAGAACTGAAAAAGTTAGCCATGACCATCTTAAGTTAGATGGCTAAAGCTTTAAAGATGGAGGCTGAGGGGATAAGACTTAAGAGACATGTTCAGTGACGGGTTCAGTCAATGAGAATGAACTACTACCCCCCATGCCCTGAACCAGATGTGACCATTGGATTCACTCCTCACTCATACCCTCCATGCTCTCGAGGTTTTAGAAAAGTCCATTTGTGCACGTGCCAGTGCAGAGGCAGCCCAGAGTCTTCATCAGGTTGTTATTTGTTGTTTTGTTACTGTTGTCGCCCAGGTGCAGAATGTGTCCATCATAGTTGTTGTACTTATGGTTTGTCTTATTGCAGGAAAACTTGATGCTGAAGGAACAAGTGGAAGCTTTGCTTCAGGAGAACATAATTCTCAAGCGGGCTGTGGGTATTCAGCATGAGCGTCAGAAAGAGAGTGAAGAGAGGAACCAGGAATTGCAGCACCTGAAGCAGATGGTTACCCAGTACCAGGAGCAGTTGAGAACACTGGAGGTACAAGCTCATAAACCTGAAATCTTCTGACCTACATGTTACTTAATTTTAGATAGGAAAAGTTTCATCTCATTTCACAAGTTGCATGGTTTTTCTGAAATATCCTTTTCACCTAGTTCCCTGAGCTTTTATTCAAAACATGATTTCTTGGCAGCCTGATCATCATCACTTTGTATTATTAGGTGGTTTATGTTCTGAACCATTTTTCTGGCTCATTTTCTACTCGGTGAGGTGTTGCATAGTAGCCTTGGAAGCTTTGATCTCTGTTTCTTATCTTCTTGCATAATGATATGACTAGTGATATAGATCATGCAAAGACTAGTAGCACTGTTTGAAGCAGCAATGTCGAAATGTATGAAATTCATTGCTCATTCTGAAGGAATCCTCCAGAATGAGTTCGTGATGATATACTGATGTTAAGATCTAAGGATGAAACAGGTACCTTGTACTGTTCAGTTGGTGAAGATTTCTGTGACTGGGGAAGTTGATTCTGAAAAGATGAATAACAGAGGAAATTGGCTGAATGATTATCATTGATATTGAAGCATGTAATTATACAAGGGAGATTTGTATTCTTCTCCTACAAGTCAGCAATCAGCTACTACATTCTAGGCTGTCTAGCTATAAATCAGGGATTACAAAAGGAAGACTAATATATACAGATCATCTATTCTTAGAATGGAAGTTTTAGGAATATTGACTTTCCAACACTCCCCCTCAAGTTGGAGAGTGGATATCCTGCACTCCCAACTTGCGAATCATAGGAGAAAAAAACTCTTTCCCAATGGTTTGGTCAAAACGTCTGCAAGTTGGTGCGCTGAGCTCACATGTCTTGTAAGAACGGAACCATCTTGGATCTTTTCCCTAATATAGTGACAATCCATCTCAATGTGTCTAGTACGCTCATGGAAAATAGGGTTGGCTGCAATGTGCAACGCCGCCTTGTTGTCACAATGCAGGTAAGGCAGGTTCCTGATGCAAAACACCCAAATCTCTTAAAAGGAACCGAAGCCACGTCAACTCACAACAAGCTCCTGTCATTGCACGATATTCTGCTTCAGTCTGAAGAGAGTGACACTGTTTTTTGTCGCTTTGATCTCCAAGAAATTAGTGAAGGTCCAAGGAATACACAATAGCCTGTAGTGGACCTTCTAGTAAGTGGACAACCTGCCCAATCCGAATCACAGTAAGCTCTCATTCTGAAATCATTATTCGAAGAAAAGAACAGACCTTGACCAGGTGCATTCTTGAGATAACGCACAACTCTGAGCGCTGCTTCCATATGAGCCTTTCTCGGTTGATGCATAAACCTGACTCAACACATGAACTGCATAAGTGATATCTGGCCTCGACACATTTAGATATATTAACCTTCCAACCAATCTCCTATAACGACCTTGATCCTTGAGCAAATCGCTCTTATCAGACTAATTTCAATCCTCATTCCATAGGTGTATCAATTGGGGTTGCGCCCAACAGTCCTACATCCTCAATAATCTCTAATGCATACTTACTGTTGGGAAATAAAAATCCCATTTTTAGAAGCAGAAATCTCAATGCCAAGAAAGTATTTTAAATCACCCAGATCTTTGAGATGAAAATGACTATGCAAAAATTTTTAGTTGCAGCAATGCTCACAGGATCATTTCCAGTAATCAGAATATCATCAACATATATCAAGAGGGCAGTAAAGGACTTGCCTTGTTTTCTGGTGAACATAGAGTAATCGGCTCGAGATTGTTCATAACCGGCGGAGCGAATAGCTTTTGAGAACTTGGCGAACCACTGGCGAGATGCTTGTTTCAAACCGTAGAGTGATTATGAAGGCGGCATACCAAGTTTTCCTCCCCCTGTCGTCGAAGCCTTGGCTGTGGAGACATATATATTTCCTCATGTAAATCACTGTGAAGAAAGGAGTTGTTAACGTCCATTTGATGAAGGGACCAGCCACGGGTTGCAGCTAATGCAAGCAAGCAACGCACAAATATGATCTTAGCAGTGGGGGAAAAGGTATCCTGATAATCGACACCTTCTAATTAAGTGAAGCCCTTCGCTACCAATCGTCCTTTGTAACACTTGATAGACCTATCTAAACGGTGTTTAATTTTATACACCCATCAGCAGCTATCGATGTCTTGCCAACCAAAAGTGGAGTGAGAGGCCAAGTGCCATTAGCTTGGAGAGCGTGCAATTTAAAACGCATTGCCTCTTTCCACTCAAGATGAGCAGCGACTTCAAATAAAACCTAGGTTCTATGACAGCACTAAGTTGAGAAACAAAAGATCTATATGCAGGCTTATATCTGTGATAAGAAACGTAATTGGCTAGTGGATAACGTGTACCTTTGGGCGAACCTAGAATCAAGAAGACAATTGGTTGGAGCAAACGTGGGAGCAGACATAATCGTTGAGCTTGACCGGCGAGGCGATATGGTAGTTGGAGCGATGAAGAGGAGCAGTTGGTTCCGGTGAGTATGTTTATGGCGAAGGGAGGGGCGTCTCGGTTGGAGGAGTGGACGGGAATGATGGCACTGAAGAAGGCAATGCTGGAGGTGCAGAAGGTGATGGTGGAGGATGTGGATCGATTTGAGAAGAAGGATCGTTTGGTAAGGAGGAAGGTTTTGGGCGTCGGGTATAGGTACGAAGAATGGAGGGGGGCGCTAGTGCCAGCACCAGAGAAGAGGGAGCGAGTTCGAAAGGTCGAGAAGGAGATGGGAGGTCGGTGGTTTTGATGGTGGGATGCGGTGTGCTTGGGTGGTTGGGAAGAAGAGAGGAGTATGTGTGAGAATTAGAGTTAGAAAGAGAGTCGAGGAGGAAGGGATGTCATGGACCACCAAGGGAACGGGGCCAGAATTATGGGTTAATGAAGGGAGGGTAGAGTTGGACTTGAGGGAGGCATAAGGGAAAATATCTTCATGAAATTTGACATCTCGGCTAGTAAAGACCTTTTTGGTTGATAAATCAAATAGTTTGTAGGCTTTCTGACCGGCGGGATAACCAATGAAGATGGATGGCATGGCACGGTAGTCAAATTTATGAGAGGTGTGAACATTGGTGGCATAGGCTAAACATCCGAAAACACGGAGATGAGAGTAAGAAGGTGGTTTTGAAGTAAAGCAATTCAAATGGATTTTTGAAAGATAGTATTGGTGAAGGTAACCGATTGATGATGTGTACGGCTGTGAGAGCACACTCCCCCCAAAATTGAGTGGGAAGTTGAGCATGAAATTTCAAAGCTCGAGCTACTTGTAAGATATGACGATGTTTGCGTTCACAACCCCATTTTGTTGAGGCGTATAAACGCAAGAGAGTTGAAAGATGACACCTTATCTTGAAAAAAAGAACGAAGTGAGATAAATTCGCCACCATTGTCACTTCGAAAAGTTTTAATGCGAGATTCAAATTGCGTGAAAACATAGCTGAAGAAGCGTTTTAGAAGTGATTGTGCTTCATTTTTGTGTCGCATTAAAAATATCCATGTGAAACGTGTATAATCATCGACAATAGTTAGAAAGTAATGGGCACCAGAAAGAGAAGGGTGTCGATAACGACCCCAAATGTCACAATGAATAATCTCAAAAGGTTTTGTGGAAGAAATAACACTAGTACCGAAAGGTAAACGACTTTGCTTAGCCAAAGGACATATAGGGCAAGCATTATTGGATTGAACTGAAAAATTCAAAAAATTCTTGGCAATGAAACTCAAACGAGAAGGTGATAAATGGCCTAAGCGACTATGCCAGAGATCGGTGGAAGAGATGGCGAGATTGCAGGCTGGTTGGTTTGTGGATGAGGAATGGTTGGTCAAAGATTTCTCCGTTGCTAGAGCCACCAAATAGTATAGTCGTCACGTTGTTTACCCAAACCAATCGTCCTCCTCGTAGCCAGATCCTGCAAAATACACCAATAAGGGAAAAACGTCACTGAACAACTCAAACCTCTTGTCAAACGACTAACTGATATCAAATCAACTTTGAATGTAGGCACAGATAACACATCATGCAGATAATAGATGGAATTTAGAGGCAAAGACCCTTTCGCAACAATATTCGCCTTTTCTCGCTAGGCAACAATACGGGCGGTAATGGCAATTTTTATTTTTATGCAATAACTTAGATGATGAAGTAATATGATCCGTCGCACCGCTGTCAATAATCCAATTGCGGGAAGCGACTTTGGACAAACCTGGCTTTGTTATCGCATTTGCTTTGGAATTAGAGCCTTCATCTTGGTTATTAAGAAGTGACAAAAGTTGCTTGAGTTGGGCTTCTGATAATGCAACTGCAGGTCTCCCTTCATCCGCCTCAGAAACTTGGTTAGCCACAGAAAAACCTTTATACCGATTTGAATTTGGGCCTGAGTTCATTCTTGCTTTAGGATGACCTGGTGGGTATCCATGCAATTGAAAGCACTTTTGGACCCAATGACCCATATCTCCACAATACGAGCACTGGGGGCATCCTCTTCCAGAACCCATGCGGCGCCAATCTTGATCAAAGAAGTGTCCTCCATCTTGCCCCTGAGAAGATCGATTCACCCGGAAATTTTGAGAACAAGAGGAGCGATTAGTCAGTTCCATCCTTCTTGTGTTTGATCAATCGATTCCATCCTTCCAAGCCACTGGAGACTTGTCGTTGCTGCGCACAACCATAACAGCACTTGCTGCAGATTCTGCTGCTGCGTTCGTGGAAGTGAGGAGGCCCTGCTTTTCTTCTTGAGAGACAGAGGAGTATGCTTGGCGGACAGAAGGGAGAGGATTCATCTAGGAGGATTTGCCCACGAATAGCATTGTAAGATTCATTCAATCCCATCAGAAATTGCATCAATTTTTGTTGATCTTGTTGTGGCCCTTGTGCTGCAACATTGTAGGAAGCCAGTTCATCCCATAGACCTTTCAATTTTGTGTAATAGGCAGATACAGAGAGTTGCTCTTGTCGAAGATAAGCAATATCTCACTGAACTTCAAAGATGCGAGGTGCATTGCTTTGAAAGAATCGCTCATGAAGATCTTCCCAAACTTCATGAGCAGTGGAATAATATATTACACTGTCCATGATTTTTGGATTGAGAGTATTGACGATCCAGGAGTGAACCATGTCGTTACAACATGACCAAGTCGCATAACCTTTAGGATCAGTTTCTTCTGAAGGGGCCTTGATCGAGCCATTGACAAAACCCAATTTGTTCTTGGGATTCAAAGCTAGAACCATAGCCCTTTTCCAAGCCGAATAATTGTCTCCATTCAAAGTTTCAGAAATCAAAATCAAACCTGGGTGGTCTGAATGGTGGGCAAAATAGGGATTGGAGAGATCTGCCTTTGAGAAATCTATAGGAATCTCTTATTTTGTTGGTGGTACCTCATCATTGGCTATGATTGAAGAAGAGAGATGCTACACGAGAGATTAGAGTGCAGTAATGAGTCAGGATCTTAGTCCTGCTCTGATACCATGAAAGATGAGTAACAGAGGAAATTGGCTGAATGATTATCATTGATATTGAAGCGTGTAATTATACAGGGAGATTTGTATTCTTCTCCTACAAGTCAGCAATCAGCTACTACATTCTAGGCTGTCCAGCTATAAATCAGGGATTACAAAGGAAGACTAATATATACAGATCATCTATTCTTATAATGGAAGTTTTAGGAATATTGACTTTCCAACAGATTCCGGGATAGGAATTAGACTCACAAGAGTAAGAGTTGAGTGGAATGTTAACATGAGAGTTTTGTTGCAGGTCTAAACTAACAAGGCTCCCTTATTGTTCAAAGGAGATTGAGAGGTTCTTTTTTTTTTTTTTTTTTTTATCAGAAACTGAAAAATATATTAAATAATAGAAGAAAGTATAAGAGAATGAAAAGATTTCCTTTCTATAGTACAAAAACCTACAAAATTAAAGATAAAACTAGGAGATACAAACCGCTGCCCAATTAAGATGAAAAACTGAAAGAGGAACCCCATTAAAGGCTTTGGTACAAACAGCCCACAAAGATGAGTAAAAGTAAAATATATCTCACACCTCCTCTTCCGATCTCTCTTTGTTTTAAAAAATTCATGCATTTCTCTAGGGGATTGAGAGGTTCGAGTCAGGAAGAGTTTCGTAGAACATGTTAAAATGCATGATATTCATATTAAACCCGAATCCTATGAGCTTGAGCTTTTAGGAGAGTTGGTCGTTTAACATGGTATCGGAGTTGGTCGTCTAACTGATTTTGCCACTGCACAGATTTAGTTTTGAGTTTTAGGCAAGACCTCTACATTACGTGGAATTTGTTAAATAATGGATGCTAAGAGCATACTATAGTTATGTTTTTTCTTTTATTGATGCCCATGATTGTTCATTTAGTGGCATTATGTGGGTACACGGTTTGTCATCTCATTCTTCAATTGTGAATCACAGGGAAAAGGTCCATTGGGGATTTTTCTAGTGAACAGGCAATGAAAGAGAAGGACAAAGGAGAAAGAGAAAGACTCCAAGCTACAGGTTCAGACAGTTCATTTCAACCTTTTGTTCTATCATTATTGTGTTGTGTAAATTCTAAAGAACCAGTATTATCTAGAGTTTGCATGCCTAAAGGATTTAAAATATTTACTCTTTTATGCATTTTAGTTTTCTCAGAATCTGAAAGCAGTTTGTACATGTTTGCTTGTAGCATGCTGGATTCGATTCCTACCAGTTTATTCTCTGTTTCAGCATATGTCATTATCTCAGGTACTATGGCTTTACCCCCTAGCACATATTGGTGCTTGTCCTGACCTAAAGGGAGATCTTCATTTTCCTTTCCAAATTTCAGTTGTTCTTTATCCTGTTAGCAGAAAATTGATCAAGTTTTATGAACTATACATGAATAAATAGTGAATAATGTGGAAGATTAGAGATAAATACCCCAGATTCGATTTAATTTGATATGATAAATTTATTGTGCAGAATGACAATGATATCATATAAATTTATTGAATTGGGTGTAGTTGAGACCAAAGAAGCTAGAGAGATGCATTAGGCAGCAAGGCCTGACTGGGAACTCCTACAAATTGTTGCATGGAGATTTTAGAGAGATGTCCAAAATGACTAAGGAAGCAAATGCAAGACCCGTCAACTTCTCTCATGATATTGTGCAGCGAGTTCAACCATTTCATGATCATTCCATCAAGAAATATGGTATGAAAATGAACTACTCTTTACCATTTCTCCTAGGATTGTTGGTTTTTTGGTCATCTTTTCTTTGTTATCTTTCATGTCTTTATTTATTTTTTCTCAAATAAGTTGTGGCCCAATGGAATCTCAATGGTACATCAAATTTCCCTTTTCTATAAGAGCGTAATTTTTGGAGTTTATTTTATTGGAATAAATAGAGTAATTAAAAAGTACTGATCTAGAACTACTGTTTCAGTTGAGTTTGTGTTTTCTCTCTTCAGTTCTTCAAAGATTCCTTGATTATAAAGGAAGCTTCAATGGATTTGCAGCCAAGCTCACTGAAAAAGGACAAAAATTGTCTAGTATGTACGCCACCAAATCCCATTCAAATTGTTTTGGAACAGTTTATTTGTTTGAAAATTATAAGATTGAAGTATGTAAATGTTTGCAGATAAGGATGGTGTGAATGTCCATTTTTCCTAGTAAGCTTCTTCAACTTCAAAACAAGAATTTGGACCTACTTGTCTATCCTATTGATGGCCGCACCTAACTGGCTGGCTAATGGGCTGCGTGATGGTATGTTTGGTGGTGTGTTTCGTCTCCAACTGGGAGTGTGTCTTGTGATAATAGAGATTCGAGGAATTGGAGTACGTTGCAGATGTGAATGTAATTCACTCTGTTTTTGTTTTTCTTTGTGTCTCTATAATGAGAATATCAACTTTTTTAATATATAAGTTTCTCTGCAAACTTTTTCTTTCGGTAAAACGACCCTAGGAAACTTGTCTTTTCAGGAATTTTAGCACGCATTGAATCCTATCTTTAGCCTTCTCCATTTTTTCTTTGCTGCTCTTCCCTTTTCTAATAAATATACAAAAGCAACATTGGAAATTTGGAATTCTTTTAAGTGCCCCACCACAGGATGCTGCTAGGTAGAATAAAGATGAGGGAAGAAGCTTTGCTCTTCATGGGTCCTGGCAAGAGATACAGAGGGCCCGATTGGGTTTGATGTGAGATATTGTTGGTCAGAATCTATTTCACATGCACATGCTGCCATTGCATTATTATTATAAACGA
>JAREIK010003642.1:0-16031 GCA_029783825.1 Sapria himalayana | reverse complement strand
TTATATAAACTTTAGAGTTGTTGATCTGAATCAGCTTCATGAAACCATTTCTCGGATGCTTGGAACTATGGAACATCAATATTGATGAGTTCCAGAAAGAACATCTGATGCAACATAAGGAGGAGACTAAGGATTTAGGATGGACACTCTCTGCTCTAGCAATGGTAGCTCCATGCCAACAGTCTCTACTTTGGAAAAAGAAAAACAAATGCTACCAGCTGATACAGAGAGGGCAGTTGATAAATTGGTGGAAATGGTGGTCTCAATCAAGAGAATCGGACAGTAAAAACTAAACCTGCTAATTGAGCTGTCTCAGCACCTGATTCTGGAAGGGTTGTGATTGAAGTGACTTGAGATATAGGGCATAAACTAGCAAAGAAGGAATTGAGAAAGACAAGAAACATCCATGTTGAAGGAACAATGTCTGTTGGAGGAAAAGGCCAAATATTTGATATTTCTTATAATTTACTTATAATAAATATCAAAATGCTTTGGTAAAGATAATATGAAAGATCTTGCAAAAGATAATATTTTTTTTCTTCTCCAAGTTTTTTATTCGAGTGTCTGTTTTAAGCATTGGTAGAGAGCTTTCAGAATAATAAAAGCAACATTTGAAGGTGAAATACAACTTACAAGAAATTTAATATGTTTTTTATTCCTCCATTGTGATATTGAAATAATTATTTAAATTATTCAATTAAAAACTTCCAAAATAGTGTAACAGAATTCAGGTGGGTATTTGAGTAGCAAAGCTTTAGAAATAACAAAATTTATCCAACGAACATAAAAAAAAATGTCTTAGGACAAAAGCTTAGTAAAAAGATTTTCATTGGTTTTATATACATTAACATCCTTATATCTTGTAATAATTAAAGCAGTGAAAGCCAAATAGTAGCCAAAATGTATTTCGTTTCCAACATTGCTTCACTTACAATTTGAGGCCTCATAAGTCAAGTAGACTGCCCTCCTGGTTCTTGAAAACGTTCGGTTTGGTTCACAAGCAAAGATTGATGTGTTACAGTTGTCTTTGAAGAGCTTACCTAGAGATGGACCATAAAAACAAGATTTTAATCTTCTAAAGATAACATTAAGAAACTATTATGAAGTCATCAGTGAGATACAGAATAGAAGACGAGAACATATTTACCCCCTTATCAATACATCTAAAGCAATTCTTACTCTGTCTTCAGGACCTATGAGACTTAGAAAATATGGCGTAACAACATATTAAATAGGACATAAACTAGTATCGACAAGACAATAATTCGAATTGGAAACGAAGGCTCCCTTTAGAGCCCGGAAAGTACTAGGGAAAGAAAAAAAAATACTAAGAAAAATAATTTTCTTATATTTGGTTTCATCGTGAAAAATATAAAAGAAAATCAAATATAATCAAAATTCTTCAAAAGAATTTGTAATATTTTTAAATTTCTCAGTCCTTATATATTAGAGATAAACAAATAAATGAGTTAGAATTAATATACACAATTAATTTATTGAGTTTAAACCCATTTTTTATTTTTCACAAAAATTTCTTTACTTCTACTTTTCCTCTTTATTTTCCTCTCTATTTTCTTTCCTTCGTACTTTCCAGGTTTCCAAACAAAGCCTAATGGACAAATTAACTAGCATGATGAAAATGTAAAAAGAATGCAGTCTGCTTAATTTAATCCACTGGTAAATGATTTTAAAGGAGAAATGAAGGTGATGTACCACTAAATGATGATAAAGAAAACCACAAACAGAGAGCTTCATGGATGCTATACCCATCTGAGTATAAAGCTTGAGACTAGTGTTGGATTGCTCTAAATCTTTTATAGTGGGAGTCATCTGATAGGCCGTCTTGTTCATAATTACTGCTTCTCTTGATAACAGTCTTATCTTGTACTGATGATCCTTGGTTATATATAAAATGCACTGCACATTTTTTCACCTTAACTGGCCTACCATGAATATAACCATGAAATGAAACACTCAAGTCCCTATGTTTAACTGAGACAAGATTCTTGCTAATAGCACCCTTGGGATTATACATCACCCATAATTGATCTGATACACTATCATCGTTGTAGCATGCACACCTGGTTTTTAATGGGATCTCATGCCGCCATCCAGAAGTCCAGAAAGTCGACAGATATTTGAAAGTACAAGAATATCCATCCCCATCCCCATCTCCATCTCTATCCTCAGATTCATTATCAGGTGGAGAATAAGCAGAGCATAAAGCAAATCCCAAGAAGTTGTTATTTTCATACCAATCCCAAGGAAGTTCTTTTGTTACTTGAGATCCCGGATGCAATGTCCCCTCTGGGATTCCAATGCTTTCAGGAATTACAATATTCACTCCATGATAGGGAAATCCTTGCAGAAATAGACCAGACGAACCCACGTTGTGTTCCAACTCCTGCACAAAAGTACCATGTGACTCTTTTGCTCACATAAAAGATGTTTAAGTGAAATCAAAATCATACCTGAATTTCAGATTTTAAGCATTTGAATAGAGAAGACAAGAGTAGACTTTTTTGACTTGATAAACTTTCAAGCCGAATGCATCCATGGGCATCCAGAACTTGTAAACTTGGTGGAAGCTCTGGAATCTGTTGAAGCCTCTCACAGTGGCTCAAGTCAAGGATTTCCAGATTAGAGAGTTGACTGATCCCAGAAGGTATGCTACTAAAATGGTTCCCTTTCAGATATAGTGCTTGTAGTGATGATAGGTAGTAAATGTCACCGGGGAGTCCTCCTTCAACTAGATTGCAGTAGCTTAGATCCACTTCTTTCAATGAGTACACAGTGAAAATATCACTTAGAATTGCAACATGCACTAAATTTGATCGATCTAGACTTAAAGAAGGCAATTGACAACTCAATGAATCTAAATGTGCAGCAAAAAGAAACTGTAGATGTTTAAGGCTCCACAAGTTTTCAGGTAGTTTGTTGAGTTTGGAACAACCAGAGACAATGAGAGTTCTGAGGAATCTCAATTTACAAATGCTATCTGGAATGTTCAGCAGATTTTTGCAGTTCTCTAGATCTAAATATCGAAGCCATTTCAGACATTGAATTGAAGATGGTAATTCTTTTAAAGCAGTTCCATCCAATCGAAGCTCTCTTAAATTATTCATATCTTCCATCATTTCTGGAAAACTTTGCAGTTTTGAACAGCCAGAGCAAGAAAGAGTTACAAGTGATTTCAACTTATAAATGTCACTTGGAAGACTCTCAAGCATTTTGCAGCTTCGCAAACATAAGATCTTAATTCCAAAAAGGCACCCAATAGCGGGTAGTTCATTGATAGGAGTTCCTCCAAAACATAGCTTCCCTAGAAGCTCCTCATTTCTTGGGCACTCTGAGCAGGTAATAGATAAATTCTCAACTGATCCAAGAAGCTTCCTCTTTTGTTCATATATAAGTGTGACCCCACAATTTATGACTTTAAAGGATCCAGTGCCATAGCAAACAAAGAAAGCTGTAAACTGCCTCCACTTATTAGACCGATACTTCTCCTGAATAGCAATCTGAGGATAGGTGGTCACCCACACTTGCTCCCTTGATTCACCACCAGAATAGCATTTACAAACAGAATAAAAGGAAATATAATCCCGAAACCCATATTGATCACCATACAAACTCAAATGACATCCTAATCCATAAGACACTGCAGGTGCATCCCGGTATGTGTTCTCAAGTGGAACATAAACGGAGCATAACGCAAATCCCAAAAAGTCATTATCCTCGTACCAATTCATAGGAAGTTCAATTCTTATTTCATCCCCTACATTTTGATACCTTATCCAATGTGGCATTCCAGGAACTACAAAACTAATTCCCTTGCCAAAAAAGCCAGATTGACCAAATTGTATGTCATGCCAACCACCCTTACTCTCCACATCCTGCACAGAAAAAAAAAATTATGGCTTATAAATCATGTGCCCTGCATAAAAAGGTTGTTTCCATGAAAATCATACCTGAATTTCTGATTTGAAGCAATTGAGTAGGAAACCCCATAGCCACCTCTGCCATGACGGTGATATGAAGCAATCATGGGCATCTAAAAACCGTACACTCGATGGAAGCTCTAGACTTCCTCGAAGCTGCTTGCAGTGACTCAACCCAAGGAATTTCAGCTTAGAAAGATGGTTGATGGTAGCAGGCATGCTATGGATATTAGTTTCACTGAGATCTAATGCTTGCAATGATGATAGATGATAAATATCATTGGGGAGTTCTCCTGCGGTCATATAGCAGTTACTTAGATCTAATTCTTTTAGTGACCTTAGATGAAAAATATGATCCAGGACTCCTATTTCCACATTGCAATTACTTAGGCTTAGTTGCTCCAGTAAGGACAAGCACTTATCACTAGCGGATTACTCTTGGAGTTATGAAGGAGCCATTTAGATGTAATATTCTTAAGGAGGATAAACCTAACAAAGTAGGCAATTCACAATTAAGCCAACCTAAATAGAGCTCTTCCAAGCATTGCAGGCCCTTTAGGTTCTCCATCAACTTTAGGAGTTTTGAACATGCATTGACATTAAGAAACTTAAGGTATCTCAAATTACAAATACTCTCAGGGATAATCTCAAGGTTTTTGCAATGTGCTAGATTCAAATATTCAAGCCCTTCCAAATGTTCAATTGAAGATGGTAGCGTCTGTAATGCTGTTCCATATAAATCAAGCTTTTTGAGATTTTTCATTGTGTACTTGATCTCTGGAAAATGCTCTAGTTTTGAACAATCATGGCAAGAGAGAGTCTGAAGATGTTGCAGCTTATCAATGTCTGTTGGAAGACTCTCAAGGCTTATGCACCCTACCCAATTCAAGGAGGAAAAAAAAAGATCGAACTAGTTAATAAGTAGCTGACTATGACTTTATAATTGTTTAATAAATCTTAAGCAAATGTATAACCTTCAAGGGTTAGTATCTCCAAGTTTGGCATCATTGCAAAGCTTGGGAACTCCACGAGATGTTTTGAATGATTAAGATTGATGACCTTTAACTTCTTAAGAAGCTGTAAAAAAGAATATCTTCTTCATAAATAAATTTCTATCAAATTTGAAAGTAATCCAAAGAAAAAAAAAACATGATTAAACCATTAACAATACCTTATTTCCTTCCCAAAGTTGTTCTATGTTGCTACATTGCATGTTGAGTTCAACGAGATTCATTGGACAAAAATTTGGAGGCAAGTGTTTTAAAGAATATTCATCCCAATGGAGATATCTTAACTCAAAAGAAGGCAATTTAAGGTCTCCGGGAAGTGCCACTAGAGGAAAATGCACATCTTGATCAATTTCCATAATATGATCATATTTAGCATCTTGATGAACTTTGAGCAATCTAAGTTTATTCATCTTTGCAAAAGTTTCAGTTGTAAATTGAATTTCCTTTTGTGCAGACATGTTGATGAATAATCCTTCAATTGCCTTTGTCCCCTGAAAAATAAGAGCCAAGAATAAGGCAAATAATAACCTTCATCAAACTTTACCAAAACTATGTAATAGTTTCATAGAAAAAAGGTCATATACGTAATAATAATGTTCAAGCATATAGCTCTTACCGCATTTCCAGCTAGTACACTAGAAACTTCATCAAGATCCCATAATCTGCTCTGTTTCCAAGGCTTGTTTCGACACTTTTCACGAACAATCTCCCAACCCATTTGTTGTATTAAGTCATGCATATGTATCTTGCTGTCTACAACACTTATGAGACATCTTTCACACAAATTACTTATTTCACCTTTAGCACCATCCAATATTCTTGAAACAAAATCTCTATCTTTTCCTTTAAAGAAACATGTGATGTCAAGGAATATTTCTCCTTCTACACGACTTAATCCATCAAAACTTATTCTAAGCACATGATAAATTTCCATGTTAGGTTCTTTTTCCAATTTACGTAATTCATTTTCCCATTCATGTATTCCTCTCTTGCTAGATAAGGTAGAACCCAAAACTGCAAGTGCTAGTGGAAGGCCTTGGGCATATTTTATTGCATTATCACAAAGATTTTTATAATTTTCTTTTGGAACAATTTGTTTAAAAGCATACAAACTGAATAGCTTGATGGCGTCTTCATCATTTAGCTTTCTAGGCTCATATGATTGATTTGCTCCATCCAAAGCTACCAATTTTTATGCCTAGTTGTTATAATGATCCGACTTCCTGAACCAAACCATTCAGAGTCTCCAGCTAAGTAGTCTAATTGTCTTTGCTTGTCTACATCATCAAGAATAACAAGAACCCTTTTCAACCGAAGTTTATCACTTATCTCATGGGTTGCTTCATGAATATTACTTTTTCTTCTATACGCTCCTGCTAAGGTATCATCAAGAAGTTGATTCTGTAATCTGAGTAGACCAGCATTATCTTTGGACTGCTCTCGAACATCTGCAAGAAAGCTACTACCCTCAAATTTACAAGAAATTTCATTGTAAATGGCTTTAGCAATGGTAGTCTTGCCAATTCCACCAAGTCCATAAATTCCAATCATATGAACATCATTTAACTCAATATTTATCAATGCCTTGAGTTGTTCCAAATGATAATCCATTCCAACAATGTTCTTGCCAACATATAAATGTGTAGGTCCCAATTTTCGAAGGATTTCCTCAATGATTTGTCCAATAACCTTTGACTCATACCTGTCAATTATAATGTATAATAAAACTCATTATCCCAAAACTAGATAGTTATATTCAATAAAATTTTAATCTTAATAATAGGAAAACTAGCATTCCTTTAAAAGAAAAATGAATGAATATCTGCATCATGAATGAATATATATATATATATATATATATATATATATATAGAGAGAGAGAGAGAGAGAGAGAGAGAGAGAGAGAGAGAGAGAGAGAGAGATACTCCTTTTCAAATAATTGAAGTTTATGGCTACCAAACCTCATCAAGACAAATCTGTTGCTACTAGAAATACTTTCAAAATCACTTTCAAATGTAATCTTATAATTGACATGGTAAAATTTAAGTGATTTTAGCAAGATCAAAATCTTTTCTATGAAGAGGCAAAAATTTATTTTCTACCCAAAAAACAAGGAATAGAATTTCTAACATGAAAGAAGAAGGAAAGTATAGTTACTGGTTTTCCACATGCCATCCAGATAGATCGGCTGCTTTCCTCAAGGCAATCCTCCACTTTTGCACCATCTCCTTCTTCTTTTGATCAGCATCTTTTTCATGGAAGGAGAACGCATCATCGAAACATCCCAATTGATTTCGCACATCTGATGGAGGCACATGATAGAAAATTGGTACAACCATTGATTCTTTTCGGGACTCAATGATCTTTAGAAGTTCATTCAAACACCAAGTGGAGTAGGCATAATTCTTTGAGAAAATAACAATGAAAATCCTTGATTCTTCTATAGCTCTTGAGAGATCAGCCGCAATATATCCTCCTTTCTCAAGTTCTTCATCATCTCTAAAAGTATGAATTCCGTGCTGTAACCAAAGTGGTATAGAGATGATCAGTGAAATTTTTACGAGTGTCAACCCCTCTAAAACTCAAGAACACGTCATAACTAAGGGGATTAGAAGAAGTATAAGAGGCTTCATGGGTGCTGGTCGAAGCCATTTTGGTGTGCTTTTACCAATGCTACCAAAGAGTTCACGGGAAAAAAGGAAGCTCGGATGCTCACGGCTACTGGTTCCTAGTTCCTGCCCTCTTCATCATGGACAAGCCGGGGGATGTGGCATCTAAAAAGCTTCATCTGCAAACATTTGAAAATATAAATAAGGTTTCATCGATAAATCCTGTGTGTGAAATTGAGGGCAGGAGATGACAAATCCATGAGAAACTCACATATTCTTTACCTTTTGGGAGATAAGCAGCTCTGCTTCTGTTGAAGATGATGAGGGGGCTCAGGGTGGCTGTCGATGAACTGGGTTAAGGGAGGAATAAGCAAACAATTAGCAGTAGATCTGGGTGAGTGGGTGAAAAAATTCAGGGAAGGAGGGAAGGACAGGCTGGATGGTGTGAAAGCTAGACGGAAGGTTCAAAACAGGGCAGCAGCGTTATCTCTAACTCTCACCACGAAGCTGAGCCGCCTGCGACTGCTAGTCTTGTGGGTCCAAAACGTTCATCTTTGTCCTTACTTTTTCCTTTTCAGGTTTCTTTTTTCCCTCAAAAGACAGAGTCAAATCTAAATTACATTCGGAGATCTCATGGGTGAGCCATACAGTCAGTAACCATCGTCTCAAAGATGAAGAATGGGCATGATAAGGTGAGACCCAGATGAAACAAAAGCATTCTAAGCAATAATAATTCTCTCCCGCATTTCATCAAACAGCTAGTGATCTCTTCTCCTCTTCTGAATTTATCCTCTCCATCCAAATTGACCTGTAAAACTCAAAGTTATATTACAGCAAGGAGCTGACGAATCGGGTCTCTGGTGCTTGAAGAATCCATTTTCTGGGTAAAAACAACAAGATAGATGACGATTGAGTTGGGCGGATGCTCATATTTTCCATTTGTTTTCTTCCTCTGCTGCTATTATGCTTTTACATTTTCTATCAAATTTGAAAAACCGCACCCACTTCCACCTCGTCTAAACGTTTACTATGTAGCCCAATTAAAGAGAAATTCTATTTACACCCCATGTTCTTCTCTATACACCCCATTAAAAATAACTATAGATGAAAATACCAATTTACCCTTAAACCTAATTGGAAAATTCTCTATACACCCCATCTTCGTCTCTTTTTTCTTCCTCATTTCTTCTGCGCACCCAATTTATTTCTTCGTCCGAAGTGTGTTCGTTTAAACAAATAGTGAGAATAGGCGAGAATGGCGTTGAAAAATAGTGAGAATGGCGTTGAAATTAGCTTTGAAACGGTGGAGAAGGAAGAAGACGAAGTTCAGGTTCATATTTTTTTTTCCGTATAATATACTGAATCCGGAATCGAAAATCCGGATATCATAACTTATTCCGGATATTGAAATCTGGAATTAACCGGATTTGTTTACAAATCCGATCACATACCACATCCCGGATATCAAAATCCGGATGGTTTTGTTATGACCGGATTTGTGATATCCGGTAAAATGAGTATATCCCGGATTTGTGATATCCGGTAAATTGAGTATATTCCGGATTTGTTATATCCGGTAATTGAGCATATTCCGGATTTGTTATATCCGGTAAATTGAGTATAAACCGGATTTGCATACCCCGGATTTGGAAATCCGGATGAATTGATTTTTCCCGGATTTGATAATCCGGATTTATTGATTTTTCCCGGATTTACAAATCCGGTAAGAGCATATCAGTGAGATTCAAATTGAGGTGTGTAAACCCACTATACAAGTTAATAAAAATCCCATATCCAGAGAGAGGGTTTTCTTAGCCAATCCAATTAATAATCAACACTAATAGTAACTAAATAACAATTTCATAAAAACATGTACAGTTTCCCTGGAATCTTCTTTCCTCATAAAAACATGCAAAAAGAAGGCAGTAAAAGATTCACTGTTTTTTGCAGTTTTTTTAACTGGACATTATTTGATGTATTTAATCTGCATTTTATTTTTGCAGATGAATTTGGATCATAATGCAGCCCCTTTACAGCAATTAGTTGATATCAGTGATGCATTTAGTAGTAATGAGGTAATTTTAATACTTTAAAGTTAGAGTAATTTGTTTTAAGACATATCGAAATTAATAAATTGTTATTATCCAGATATTTTGTAGTCGGGATGCTTTGATTGAATGGGCTCGGAATGTGGGAAAAAGGAACGGATTTGTTATTGTGATAAAAAGATCGGATAAAGGAGATAGTAGAAAAGCTAGAGTTACCCTTGCATGTGAGCGTGGTGGAACATATAGGCATGCAAAGAATAAGTCGAATGTGGAAGCCTTGAATCGAAAAGGCACTGGAACGAAAAAATGTGATTGTCCATTTAAGATAATCGGTGTGAAGTTAACTAGTAATGATGATTGGAGTGTTAAAGTTGTTTGTGGATTTCATAATCATCGAGCAGCTAAACAATTGGAGGGTCACTCATATGCTGGTCGATTATCGGATGGGGAGAAAACTATATTGTCCGATATGACGAAGAACTTGGTGAAACCAAGGAATATTCTACTGTCTATAAAAAATCATGATGAGTATAATGTTAGCACTATGAAGACAATATACAATGCACGTCATAAACATCGACTACTTAATAGTGCCGGTAGATCGCAAATGCAACAACTAATGAAACAACTGAATGAATGTAAATATGTTGAATGGCATAGGAAGGATGAGTCGAACGATTGTGTGAGAGACTTGTTTTGGGCACATCCTACTTCTATTCAGTTGTTGAATGCATTTTGCAGTGTTCTAATTATGGATTGCACTTATAAAACCAACAGATATCGCCTTCCACTTCTGGAGATTGTAGGTGTGACATCAACAAATTTGACTTTTTCTGTGGCATTTGTATACTTGGAGGCCGAGCGTGTAGACAACTACACTTGGGCAATGGAGAAGTTACAAAGTTTAATGTTTGCTGATCGATTACCTAATGTCATTGTTACTGATAGGGAGTTGGCCTTAATGAACGCTGTGCGGTTAGTATTTCCTACCACAACAAATCTTCTGTGCAGATGGCATATATCAAAAAATGTACTTGGAAACTGTAAGAAGTTGTTTGAGCGAAAAGAGAAGTGGGAGGCATTCATGTCAGCTTGGAGTGTCCTTGTGTTTTCTTCGAAAGAGGACGACTACGAGAGAAATTTAAGATCATTGACAACTGATTACTATACTTACCCCGGAGCAGTAAAATATGTGACAGAGTCATGGTTGACTCCTTATAAGGAAAGATTTGTCGCAGCTTGGACAGATAAAGTAATGCATTTAGGCAATGTCACAACGAATAGGTACGTTAATTAGTAACAGTTTTTCTTTACATATCCATACATAAAAATGATTTTAATATATGTTCTATTTTTTTTATAGGGCCGAGAGTGCACATGCAAAGTTGAAGAGACATCTTGGTTCATCTCAAGGGGATTTCGAGAGTTCTTGGAATGTAATAAATGCTCTTATTGAGTTGCAACATACGGAAATCAAAGCTTCATTTGAGAGAAGTATTTCTGTTGTTGAACATCAATTCAACAATGCTATGTTTAAAGAATTGCGGGGTATGGTATCTAGGGCTTCACTCAATATGATATTGATGGAGTTTAAAAGAGCAACTCAAGTTGAAATTGACAAGGGAATATGTGGTTGCGTTAACAGAACCTCATATGGGTTGCCTTGTGCGCACGAACTTGCAGAGCTTATCAAAGAAGGCCGCACAATTCCCCTTGATAGTGTGCATTCGCATTGGAGGAAGTTGGATACTGTGACCGACAATGTCTCGTCTGAGTTGACAATTACTACTGAGATTGATAGTATTTTGAGACAATTTGCTGATTGTGATGAGGCAGGTAAAATAGCATTAAAAAGGAAGTTGAGAGAGTTAGCTTGCCCTGCAACGACATCTATGTGTCCACCACTTGAGAAGGTTAAGGGAAAGGGTCGTCCGTCGTTGAAAATCAATTTATCTACCAAACGAGCTCCTTCTTTATTTGAAATTGTTGAGTCCGCCCACGATAGTACTTCTCCAGCCACTGCATGTTCCGTGAAAGTACCGAAGGAAAAAAAATTGAAGTACATTAAATGTTTTCCACATCAAATACGTGAACATATAGTGAACATCGTGGATGTTAAGGCAGATGGTCATTGTGGATATCGCTCGATTGCTGGGTTACTAGGAATGGGGGAAGACGGATGGGGAACGGTTCGACAAGATTTGGTTCGTGAGCTTCACACTTTTCATGATGAGTATGTTCAACTGTATGGATCAATTGACCGTGTTGCTGAGTTGGTTTATTCATTATCATGTTTTGACTCTTTTGCTCCATATGATAGATGGATGACTTTACCTGACATGGGTCATTTGATAGCCTCACGGTACAATATTGTGTTAGTCCATTTATCAATTAGACAATGCCTAACATATCTACCACTTAGATCTGTATCACCTGCACCACTTCACCACAAACTGATTGCACTTGGATTTGTTGAGGATTGTCATTTCGTACAGGTATGTTAAATTATATTCTGTTCGTCATTAAGTTTAATGTTTTTATATTTTTGTTTTTTGACAAAGCACGATCTTTATTTTAGGTATTCCTGGATTCGACATCACCAATACCTCCAATTGCATGCAACTGGCGTAATTACCGATACCAGTGTGCTCGAGGATGGGAGATCCCTTATGTACCTCGGATTGAGGCTTTTAGATCATCATTAGGGACGAACTCGAATGTAGCGACACAAGAGACAATTGATTTAGATGAAACATGATGTATCTACAACAGACGGATGATTTATAATTGTAGTTTATCCTATTTTTTAAATCACGTGCCCTTGTTTTATATTCCCATTTGGCCTGTTTTTTTGTGAAGTTTTCTTAATTATTGATTTATTGTTGATAGAAGAGTGAGTTCCTTCATCCTGATTTTATTCCATACTTATAGTGTCCCTTTTCTTTTAAACTGTGCATGAATCTTGTGGTCTCATGATTATTTAATCCTTTTTTATGACGACAGGAATAAATCTCAATCATTATTGGGGTGCTGAAGGAGGTAATGTAATGTAACAACTAATAAAATACAATAAAATTAATCAAATTATATTTTTAACATTAAAGTCTAACAAGTAATACATAAACATAAAACTAAGTCTTTTTTTTCCTCTTCGAACGAACATAAACAGTAGTAGATGCAGTAGAATCCGGTGCAGGTGCTGAAGGATCCGCTGTAGGTGCTGGAGGAGCAACTGAAGCTGGTGGAGGAGGAACTATCAGTGGTGGAGGATCATCTGATGCTGGTGGAGGAGGAACTATCAGTGGTGGAGGATCATCTGATGCTGGTGGAGGATAGACAAAAGTGGGAGGGCTAAAAAATGGACGCGTAGCAGGTGATGGTGTGCTATGAGATGCTGGAGCAGGTGATGGAGTGATATGAGATGCTGAAGTCTCATCTGACCCAGCAAGTATGCCATGCGCCTCGTTCAGTGCACCCCAAAAATAATCAACACTCTGGTCTCTTCCCCCAGATATCACATGCCTCAATAAAGTCAATGCTCTGGCATTACGCTACATAAATAATATGTGAACTTAATATTAGTAATATAATAAAAAAGTTAAGTATGAAATTATGTACAATTTAGATTACTAGGTCAAACGAAGTCCATATTTAACTTACAGTATCACTGGTAGATGCAGCATGTGAGGGCAGAGAGGATCGTGCATCTGTCGTAAAACCTGATCTAAGCTGTGGAGGTTGAACGATGCGATGCGATATGCGATCATACCAGGCCATATACTCTGGTACACTCTCTCCTGAGCCTGAGTATTGGCATCGTCGACCTCGACTCTGATCAGTCAGTACGTGATCCGTCCATCTCTCCCAATACTGATCCAATAAGATACTACGGTCAGGTCGTGGAGGTGTGAAAGGCCGCGGAGGAATGGTCTGAATATAGCCAAACTGGCGTAAGACCCGCTCCGGATGATATGGCTCCACAACTTGTCCGCACTTTATGCATCCAGAATACCATGCAATATCAGGAAAGGGGTGCTCAGCTCGATGATCCTCATATGGCTCCCAGCAGACCTCTGAAATCTGCAATCGATCGAGTCTCTCCCGAACTGACTGCAAACTATCTGGAATCACGTGCGGCCTCCAACGCAGTGCACGTGGACGTGACTCGGTGTACGACATATCCGGAGAAGAAAACATCTCCGGAAAGTGCTCATAAATCCAGGCCTACATAATAAATAAGATAATTAATATCAATATCATCGATAATTGAAAATTATCTACAAATTATCGAAAATTGTCATCAATCG
Organism: Sapria himalayana; assembly: GCA_029783825.1. Lineage (NCBI taxonomy): Eukaryota > Viridiplantae > Streptophyta > Magnoliopsida > Malpighiales > Rafflesiaceae > Sapria > Sapria himalayana. Next base: position 2,119 of record JAREIK010003642.1, on the reverse strand, counting down.
TACCTGTAAAAGGGTCACGTAGCCACCTAACTGTCGCACCTCAAACCTGGTCGCAGTAGTCAGTTGCCTGTACAGATATGCCAAACAAGCTGCACCCCAAGCATAGCTACCAACCATGCTGAGGTCCCGGAATAGCTCCAAGTACACTACTGCGACACTGGTTGCACTCTTATCAGCAAATAGAGTGCAACCAACCAGATGGAGCAAGAAAGCTCGAGTAGCAAACACTATATCATCATCAGATGACGCATCCGTAATAGTCGAGAAATGATCCCTCAGCCACAGTAGTCGAACTGAAGGAGAACGACACTGCTCCGTCTCTCTAGATGCCTCTACGTCGGTAGTGCCCAACAACTCCACCAATAAAGCATTGGCATCGTCCACATGAAGCGGCTGTGAGAATGATATCATCGATCCAGTAACAGGTATGTGTAAGATGGATGCGACGTCGTCTAGCGTGATGGTCATCTCACCAAACGGCATATGAAATGTCGTGGTCTCTGGCTGCCACCGCTCACAAAAAGCCGACAACATCGGTCTACTCGCAACTCGATGACTGCAACTAGTCAACGATGCCAACCCAGATCGATGTACAGTCTCATAAATACGAGACCTCTCCATATCTAGCTCCCATAACTGCAGCTTTGCACCATGATTGACCAATTTCAATGGTGCTCGATCCTACAATAAAAATGGCAAATAAATTACAATTCAAGTTACGTAACTAAAATTAACATAAATATATATATAATATATATATATATAATATATATATATATATATATATATATACAGCTTTGGACAATGATTGTTTACCTCTCCCAACCATATCTTCGCTGCAATATGTTTGTCAAAACTCCGCAATATACATCTATCAATAGGTCCTCCAGGAGCACCCTCGAATACCTCCTCAGTCTCATCCCTATCATGCTGAGGATGCTCAACCGAATCTGGATCTGCTGCTGGCTCAACCTCTCTCAATTGTACCCGTCGTCTACGCTCCGATCCAGTAGGTCGTCTGCGAGGTGCACTAGATGTATATCCTCCTCGAGTACGTGGTGGCATATCTATTTCAAAGAAAATAAACATTGATAACTTAAATAATATAATCATTAAATAAAAATATGCGTAGGGATGATCACTCGTAGAATGTCTACTGGAAAAATATAGTTGGAATAGTATGCACTTTTATTTTTTATTTTGGGTGGAGGTTAAAATTTTGATATGATGCTTATCTCATCATTCAATAAAAATTCCAAGTGGGATGAGGCACTTCACATCAAAACAATCACACTCCATATGTTTTTCTAGGCACCTCCCATGAAAGATAAAAAGACAACACAAAAGTTCAACCAACTTGTCCAGGAATTCTCTTAACGATATTAACTAGTCTTTGTGAGAAATCAAATCCGGACATCATCAAATCCGGTTAAATGCAATCCATCCGGACATCATCAAATCCGGTTAATTGCAATATATCCGGACATCATCAAATCCGGTAAAAATCAAAACATCCGGACATTGTGAAATCCGAACTGTTCACCGGATTCCGGACATCCTGAAATCCAAATTTCCGGACATCGTCAAATCCGGTCGCAAGCAATAGATCCGGACATCGTGAAATCCGAAATATTAAGATATTACCGGATTCAATGAAATCCGGAAGCTCAAATTCATATTTGCGAATCCGGGAACAAAGATTCCGGATACAAAAAACCAGAAAATTCAGCTATAAACCAAGAAAAATGCAACAAATCAAAGCAAACTTACTTGATCTCCGGATTTGGGAGGTTGTCTGGGTTTCGGTGCGGAGGATGGTGGGTTCTCTGGGTTTGGGTGCGGAGGATGGTCGGTTCTCCGGATTTGGGAGGTTGTCTGGGTTTCGGTGCGGAGGATCGTGGGTTCTCTGGGTTTGGGTGCGGAGGATGGTCGGTTCTCCGGATTTGGGGGTTTTGTTTTGGGTAAGAAATGGGGAGGATGGGTTTGGGGGAACAAAGTCGAGGGGGTGTCGATAGGGTAGGATGGGAAAATTTTGTTATGGAATGGGGTGTAAAGAGATAATAAAGGGGTGTACTTAGTAATGGGGTGTGTAGAGATAATAAAGGGGTGCATATAGAAC
>JAREIK010003641.1:122490-171152 GCA_029783825.1 Sapria himalayana | reverse complement strand
ATGTGTTTTATGTGTCTATCTGTCTATCTTTCTATATGTCTATATGTTTAATCTAACTATGTATATAAATATTTGTCTATCTATCTGTCTATCTTATATATCTATAAATCTACTATTTGTCTATCTTATCTACTTATCTATCTATGTGTCTATCGATCTATGTATCTATCTATCTATCTATATGTCTGTCTATCACTTTACCTATCTATATATCACTCAATCTATCTATCTATTATTTATATTCTATCTGTCTATATCTTTCCTATTTGTCTATTTGTCTATTGTATATCTACTATGCGTCTATGTGTCATCTCTATCTATCTATTTTTTTATCTGTCTATATTTCTAATCTATCTTTCTATCAAAGTATATATCTATCTTTCTTTCTACCTATCTATATATCTATCTATTTGTCTGTCTATATGTCTATCTGTAAATCTATCTATATGTATTCTATTTTATTTATTTTTGTGTTTGTCTATCTATCTCTCTATCTTCTATTTATTAATTTTCTATATGTCAATCAATCAACAATCATCACCACTGTCTATCTTTCAATATATATATAGATATATATATTATATATATATATCTATATCTATATATCATATATCTCTATCAAATCTATCTCTCTATCTATCTAATTATCAATTGTCTATTAACTTTCTATTTTTCTATCTTTCTATCTGGCTACCTATCTATATATCTATTTATATATCATCTATCTATCTTTCTTCTATATATCAATCTATCTTATTTCTATATAATTGTATATATGCATCTATCATCTCTTCTAGCTATCTAGCTATATGTTTATCTATCTTACTATGTGTTTAAGTCTCTATCTATTTATATGTATATCACATTATATATCTTTATGTCTATTTATCTATATATATATATATATATATATAATATATATATATAATATATTTCTATCAACCTATCTATATATCAATCTATATATATATATATATATATACGTATGATTGTATGTATGTATATCTATCTCCTTATCTCTTTGTTAGTATATCTATCGATTTAAATATCTATTGATCTATCTATTTATTTATCTTACTATATATATATATATCTGTCAATCCATAAATTTATTGATCTACCTATCTATCTATTTATTTGTTTATCTATTTATCTATCTATCAATCTATATATCTATCCGTTTAATTTTCTAACTATCATTCTATCAAATTAAGTACTTATCTTTCTATTTATCGCTATATTAGACAATCTGTCTATCTATCTATGTGTTTATTAGTGTATCTATCGATATGTCTATAATCTATCTATCTATTATCTATTAGTCTATCAATCTTCAGTCTATTTGTTATCTTTCTTTCTGTCTATTTATTAAAATATCTACTATCTATCTTTCTATCTATTTTTCTATCATCTATCTGTCTATCATCTACATTTGTATAGATCTATTTCACTATTCTTTATTTACCATATCTATCATTCAAAATATATATTTTTATCTAAATGTCTATATGTAGATCAATCTATCAACATAACTATCTAACTAATTATATTTCTATCTAACTATCTATCAATCTAACTAAATAACTATCTTTCTATCTATCAGTTAATCAATCTATCTATATATCTACCGATCTATTAATCTATCTATCAATCTATCTATTAATTTGTCTATCTGTTTATCTATCTATCTATCATCTATCTATCTATCTATCATCTATCTATCTATATATTTTCCAATCTATGTGTCTATCTGACTATCTGTTTATCTAAATATATGTATATTTGTCTTTCTATTTATCTATCAATCTACTTATCAATATATATATATATAATATATATATATCATTTATCGACATGTCGATCAAAATATCTATTTAATTACCTATCTGCCTATCTATATATTTGTCTATCAATCAATCTATCTATTTTATCTATCTATCAATCTATCTATCTATCTATTTATTTGTCTATCTATCTATTTGTCTATCATATATATGTTTATCAACTTATCTTCCTATAAACCCATATGTCTATAGTTTATTGTCTACCTGACATCTCTCAATCTATCAGGCTATTTATCAACTTGTCTAACTATCCATCTGTCTATTTATATATCTATATTTTATATATTATCTATCTATCTATATATATCTTTTAGTCTATATGCTTTTCTTTCCATCTATCTATCATTGCGTCTATCTGTCTATATGTATAGCTATCTATCTCTCTATTTTCCTATCTATCTATCTATTTGTCTATTGTCTATTTATCTATCATTATATATGTTATTTGTATATCCATATATCTATCAATATGTCTATATGTCTATGTGTCTATGTATATATGTGTTTATGTGTTTAAATGAAAATCTTTTTATAAATCTATCAATCTATATAAACTATTTATCAATTTATTAGTTTTTTTTCAATCAATAAAAACTATCCATCTATCTATCAGTCTATCAAATTATTTGTATATCTTTTTAGAACACAATTTGAATATTTGGATATTGATCTATTTGCCTACGTTATATCTATATATTGTCTATCTATATATTTAGTATCTATATACTAAATATCTAAATATCTATATATCTATAATCTATATATGTATCTATTCGTCTATCTATCTATTTATATATTTATTTGTCTATAGTATCTAAATGTATATCTATCTCTCTATCTATCTATATGTTATCTATCTATATGTCTATATATCTATCTAACTGTCTATCTATTTGCCTATTTTTCTATCTATCTATCTATATGTCTATTAGTCCATCTAAATTTCTATATATCTATAAATGTAACTTTTTTTATATCTATCTATCTATATAGCTTTCTATCTGTTTAACTATCTATCTGTATATCTAGCTATCTATCTAACTATCTATATATCTAATGATCTATCAATCTATTTGTTTATCTATCTATCTTTTTTTGCTTTTAGCCTATCTATATATCTATCTGTCTGTATATTAGTCTATCTCTCTATTTCCTATCTATCTATCTTTCTATTTCTTTATTTTTTATCAATCGATCTTTCTATTTGTCTATCTATCTATTTGTATATCTATTCTTATGTTTGTCTATCTATCTTTGTATTTATCAAAAAGTTTATTTGTTTATGACTTTATGTGTCTTTTTGTTTATTTATATATTTGTTTATCTATCTATCAATCTATATTTTTATTTATCTATATAACTATCTCTTTATATTTTTATCTATCTATCTATCTATCTAACTAACTAACAATCTATTTATTTATCTATATATTTATCTAATTGTCTATCTATCTAACTATATATTTATCTATCTATCTATTTCTTTATATGTCTATTTGTCTATCTATCTAAATGTCTATTTATCTATCTGATAATTTATCTATCTATAAATATTTTTATCTGTCTATTTGTTATCTATCTATCAAAATAAAGTTTATTTCTATCTATCTATCTATCCATTTATCTATTTAATTGCCTATCTATTTATCTTTCTACCTGTCAATCTATATATATGTTTATATATCTATATATCCATTTCTCTTTCTATATATTGTGTGGCTTTCTATCTTTATTTCTATCTGTGTGGCTTTCTATCTTTCTATCTGTCTATTTGTCTATCTATCTATATTTTTATATGTATATCAATCTATCTATTTATCTATCTGTTTGTCTGTTTATCTATCTGTCTATGTATCTAGTTATCTATCTATCTGTAAATTTATCTATATATATAACTATCTATTTGTCTTTTTGTCTATATGTTTATCTGGCTATATTTGTATATTTTTATATATCTATATCTCTATTTGTATATATGTCTATCTATCTATATATTTATTTGTATTTATATCTATCTATGATATATGTATGTATGTTTCTATCTATATATCTATCTATCTTATTTCTATAAGTCTATTAGTCTATCTACCTATCTATCTCTCTATATATTTGTCTATCTATAAATATGTCCATCATTCTATCTATAAATACATCTATCTATTTATCTATATATCTATCTATCTGTCTGTCTATCTCTATGTTTATCTTTTTATCTATCTATCTATTTATCTAAATATCATCTGTCTATCTTTCTATCTAACTATATAGTTGTATATCTATCTATCTATCTATCTGTATATCAAGCTAATTATCTATTTGGATATATATTTTATCAATCTATCAGTCTACAATAAATCTATATATATTTCTATCTATCTATCTATTTATCTATTTATCTATCTATTTATCCATCATTATATTTGTCTATCTCTCTATTTGCCTATCTATCTATCTAACTGTCTCTCTTTTTAATTTACAATCTTTCAATATTCTATCTGTCTATCTAACTATTTATCTGTCTATGTGTTTATGTTTCTATTTGTCTATATGTTTATCTATCAATCTTCCTATCTATCAGTCTATCTATCTATCTATTTTCTATCTATCTATATATCTATCAATCTAACTAACTATCTTTCTTTCTAATTGAGTATATATCTATCTGTCTATATGTTTATTGGATTTTTATGTATCAGTCTATATGTCTCTCTTTATAAATCTATGTGTCTATTGATCTATCTATCTTTTTGGCTATCTATCTATATGTATATCTACCAATTTCTAATCAATTAATATGTTTATCTATCTATATATATGTCTATCTATCTATTTGATTATCTATCTATCAATCTCTCTATATATCTACCTATCTATTTATATACCTATCGATCTATATATATATCTATGTATCTCTCTAACTATTTATTTGTCTATCTATCTATCTATATGATAATCAAGCTATCTGTTTATCTATCTATATGTCTATGTATATATCTATGTGTATATTTATCTATCTATCTATCTGTTTATCTATCTATATATCTATCTATTTTCTATATATCTATTTTCAATCTATATCTATCAATCTATTTTTCAATCAATCAATATATCTATCTATCATTATATCAGTCTATCTATTTATCTATTTACCTATTTATCTTACTATATATCTATTAATCAATCTATTTGTATATCTATTTATCTCTCTATCTAACTATTATTTATATGTCTATCAATTTTTCTATGAATTTGTCTATCAATCTATCTATCAACCTGTAAATCAATCAATCAATCAATCTATTTATCTATCTATCTCTTTATCTATATGTCTATTAATCTGTATATCAAATAATCTTTCTATCTATATATTAATATGTTTATCTATGTATCTATTAATCTATCTATCTATCAATCTATCTATCTATTGATCTATATATCTATTTGTCTATCTATCTATTTAACTAATTGTCTATCTATCTTTCTATGTATCTATCTAACTAAATATCTAGATATCAGTCACTTTATCTATTTATCTGACTGATTGTCTGTCTGTATGTTTTTCCTGTCTATCTATCTATCTAATATATCAAACTAACAGACTAATGATATATTTATCAAATTGTTTACTATATGTATATCTATCTTTCTATCTATCAAAATATTTGTATTTCTATCTATCTTTTTATCTATATTTCTATATGTTAGTATATTTGTTTGATTATCTATCATCTATCTATCTTTCTATTTTCTACCAATTTGCCTTTCTCTATATCTATCACTCTATCTATCTATTTGTCTATCTATTTCTATTTATCTGTATATCTATCTGTCTATCAGTCTATATTTGTGTATGTCTATCTATCTATTTGTATGTCCATTTACCTATCTATCTATCTATTTATCTATCTTTCTTTCTTTTTATCTATCTGTCTATCTATCTTTCATTATATATGTCTATCTATCTATCTATATATCTATCTAGCTTTCTTTCTTTTTTTTTTCTATCTATTTAACTATCTATTTGCCTACCTATCTATATATTTATTTGGTTATCTTTGTATATGCCTATATGTCAATAATTTATTTCTCTTATGTGTTTATCTAATTATTTATCTATTTAACTAATTAGATGTCTATGAGTGTATTATATATATTCCTTTCTTTCTATTTCTCTTTATATCTATCTATTTATCTATCTATTTGTCAAAATATATACTTACTATCTATCTATATGTATATGTATCTATTTGTATATCTATCTATTTTTTGTTCTATTATATATTATCTATCTATCTATTGTCTATCAATCTATCTGTCAATTTATCTATTTGTCTATCTATCTATATAGTTATCAATCTATTTCACTTTCTATCAATTTATTAGTATATCTACCTATCTATCTCTCTATCTATATATCTATCTATAATTATGCCTCTCTCTATCGGTCTATCTTTCTATCTCTATAACTATCTATTTTTCTGTGTGTGTGTGTGTGTGTGTCTATCCATCTACCTATTTATCTTTAACTATCTATATAGTTGTCTATCTATATATTTGTATATTGATCTATCTAGCTATCTTGCTATCTAATTATCTACCTATCAGTCTATCTTTCTAAGTAAATATCTATATGTTAATCTATCTATCTATAATTTGTCTCTCTCTATTTGCCTATTTATCTATCTATATATCTATCTGTCTATCAATCTATTTGCCTATCTATCTATATAGTTTTCTATTAATCTGTCTATCTAACTATTTGTCAATCTTTTCTTCTATTTGTCTTATATCTTTGTATCTATTAATCTAACTATTTGTCAATCTTTTCTTCTATTTGTCTTATATCTTTGTATCTATTTATCTATCTATCTGTTTATCTATCTATGTATTTATATGTCTATTTATATATGTGTCTATCTATCTATCTATCTCCACATCTATCTGTCTATCTGTATATCTATTTTCCTATCTATTTGTTTATCTTTATATATATTTGACTAATTATCTATTTATCTATCTTTCTTACTTTCTATCTTTCTATTTGCATATCTATCTATTTGTATAAATATTTATTTGGCTATCTTTGCATCAATATATTTGTCTATCTCTATATCTATCTCCATGTCTCTCTATCTATCTATCTATCTAGCTATTTATTTGTCTATCTATTTATCTATATGTCTATTTATTTGCAATGTATCTATATGTATATCTCTATATATGTCTATCTTCCTATCTATCTATCTATCTATTTGTCTATCTATCTTTCTACCTATATTAAAATCTAACTATTTATATATATTTGTCTATATGTCTATCTCTTTATATATCTAAGTGTCTATCTATTTGTATTTCTTTTTATCAAAAATTTTATCTGTCTATCTGACTAACTAACTATCTATCTGTCTATCTATATATCAATCCATCTATGTATCTATATATTTTAGATCTATTTATATGACATTATGTTTATCTGTCTATCTATTTATCAATCTATCTGCATATTTTCCTATCTATCGATCTATATATTTATTTGTATAACAATATATGTGTCTATCTATCTTTTATTTTATGTCTATCAATGTGTCTATCAATTTTCCTATTAATCTATCTATTAATTTGTATATCAATCTATCAATTTATCTATCTATTTATGTGTTAATCTATCTATCTATCTATCTATTTATCTATCTATTTATCTAACTTTCTAACAATATATCTATCAATATGTCTATCAATATATATATATATATATATATATATATATATATATATCTGTCTGTCTATCTATCTATCTATATGTCTATATATTTGTCTATCTATATCTCTATCTATCTATCTATATATTTTTCTATCTACCAATCTTTCTATTTATCTATCTATCGGTCTACCTATCTATTTTTCTATCTATCAGCCAATTATCTGTCAAACTATTTATCTATCTATCCACATATCTATAAATCTATCTATCTATCCACATATCTATAAATCTATCTATCTATCCATCTATCCATCTATCTATTTATACAACTATTAATTCATCTATATATCCATCCATCAATCGATATATCTATCCATCTATCTACCCATCTATTTATCCATCAATCTATTTATCTATCTATACATGTATCTATTCTTTTATCCATCCGTTAATTTGTCCATCTATCCATCAATATATCCATAAATCTATCCATCTATCTATCTGACTATCTATCTATCTATATATCAATCTTTATATATATATATATATATATATATATATATATATATATCCGTCAGTCTATCTATTCATCTATCTATCCATCTATCTATTTGTCTATCTATTTATTTTTTTATATGTCATTCTATATGTCTGTCTATTTGTCGATCTATTGGTCTATTTATCTTTCTATCTATCTATCTGTTTATATATCTACCTATATATCTATCAATCAATTTGTCTGTCTATCTATATGTATGTCTCTGTGTCTATCTGTCTATCTATCTACCTATCTATCTATTTGTATGTCTATCTGTCTGTTAAAATATATATCTGTGTATCTGTCTATTCGTCTATCTATCGATCTATCTATATGTATGTCTATCTGCCTATCTATAAGTCTGTCTTTCTATCTAAATATCTATCTATCTTTTGTCTGTATACCTATTTATCTATATGTATATCTATCTATCTATCTATCTATCTATCTATCTATCTATATGTCTGTCTATCTATATATCTATTTGTTTGTCTATCTATATATCTAACTATTTGTCTTACTAAGTATCTAATAGTCTATCTATCTATATATCTATCTGTTTATATATTTGTGTATCTAACTATATAGCTATTTGTCTATCTTCTGCCTATCTATCTGTCTATTTATATCACTATAAAAAAATATTGATTTAGCTAGGAAAATTTAGCTAGGGAATAATCCCTAGCTAAATAGCGAGGGATTAGCTAGGTAATAGCAAGAGATTTTTGATTTTACATTGAAATAAATACTATCAATGGATTCGTGATGGATTAGCAATGGATTACCAACGAAAATAGCTGATTTAAAATTTTTCGTCGCTAATATTTTCATAGATTTTTTGCAAAAAACTGAGAAAATTAGTGACGGATTTAGAGATAGAATTTCTTTATCTAATTAAACTAGGAATTTAGAGATAGATTTTTCAATAGAATTTCTCTTGCTAATTATATCGATATAAATTTTGTCGCTAATATTTTCTTAGATTTTTGCACAAAAAAACTAGAATTTATAGAAATTTTACCGATAGAATTTCCCTAGCTAATTAAACTAGGAATTTAGCGACGGAATTTCCCTAGCTAATTATATTGAGATAAATTCAACCACCAACAGCCCCATAGATTTTCGGACAAAAAAATAGGAAATTTAGCCATGAATTTAGCGATGGAATTTCCCTAACTAATTATATCGAGATAAATTTCATTTGTAATATTTTCGTAGATTTCCACGCAAAGAAAACTCAGAATTTAGTAACAAATATAGTGACGGATTTTTCCTAGCTAATTATATCGAGACAAAATCCGTAGCTAAATAATTATCTGAATTTTTTTTTTATTATTTTATATTTTATTGCAAATGGTTTTTTCTTAAATTTTATTTTTCACAAAATATACCTATTTAGTTAGGGATTTTTCCCTAGCTATTTGCAATGGGAATAATTTTCATCTCTAATTTTTAATGATTTAATTTTTTTTAATTTATTATTTGTTTTAATATTTTTTTTAATTTTGTTTATTAAATGTATGTCATGGTCTCTAGATGAGTGATCCTTGAAAGACACATTCTCCTCATAAAATTATAAAAATAGGATACTATAAATAAATAATTTAAAAAATATAAAAATAGAAAAAACAAATTACATTAATAAGGATGATAATACTTATTTTTATGATTATAAAATTTTAAAAAGTTTTTAAAATCTATAATTAATAATAGAATATAAAATAATTATTTTTATAATTATTAATTATAGAATATTTTTAAAAATTTTTTTAAAATTTGTATTAAAGTAACATTAAATAATTAATTCTATAATTATAATAATTTTTAAAGATATTTTAAAAAATAAATGAACATACATTAAAATTTCTACTAATATAAAGATAAAATAATTTATTGTATGATTAAATAGAAATTATTTACAAAAATATCTAAATTGATGAATAAACTAGTAAATATTAATATTATTATAAGTATAAAAAAAATTTTATGAATATAGGAAACTTTTAAAAAAATAATTAAACAAAATTTGAAAATCTTGAATTATAATAAAAATTTAAATTTTTTCATTAAATTTAAAAGAAAATAAAAATGATATTTAAACATAAATATATAGATGTTTGCTGCTATTAAAATTTATAAGAATTAAACAATTGTATAATATTTTTACTTTTAGCTTTTAATATTCAGTCTTTATTAAAATATTAATTATAATTTTTTTTAATTATCTTATCACTTTAAGTACTTTTTAAAATTTTAAAAATTAAATATTATATCAATTAATATGAAATTTTATGCTTTTATAATTATTTCATATTATCTTTATAAAAATTAATATGAATTCTTAAAAATTTATAACCTTAAAATATATATATTTATATATTTTTTAATAAAGATAGTGTTTATAACTTTTAGGAGAGTGGCTTGAAGAATAATCATATTTTCAACTTTGCCTTGCTAAATGAAATTTGCAAATTTTGTATCGATTTAATTTTTTTTTCTAGTTGGAAGTCCAAACATCTATTATTTGAAGTTGTTTATATATTTATTATTTAATTAATGTGATAATAAAAAATTGTAATGTGTTTGTTTTTCATGTGTGACTTACTACACACATATGAACTTGTTTAAAATAATTTGATAATAAAAAAAAATACGAGTCTTTATGTTGTTTATATATTTATTGGTTATTTAATGTTTTGATAATAAAAAATAAAAACATTTTCGTAATTTTACTAATTCAAGAATGTTTTCTTGTTGTCCAAGAGATAACTCTTATTCTCTCCAAACGCTCCACCTATCTCTCTCGACGCTGATACAACATAACCTAATAGTAGAGTAAGTGATAATTCCTTCAAGTCGTGAGTTTCTTATTGATTTTAAGTATGTTTTCTATCCTAACTCTTCATCGATTATCTTAATGCCAAAGTGTGTGTTTGGATTCTACTTTTTTTTTTGGATTCTTTCTTCTACCATCACTATTACCATATATTATACACAATACTTCATTAATTACCATGATATGCCTGGATTATTTATACACACTAATCCGTATACATACTTAATGCATGTGTGATATAATTCATTCTCATTGTGTGGATGTTGATGTTGCATATTAGGTATGGTATGCATGCTTGATATCCATGTTTTTTGCCACTCAGACTAGCTTGTTATTTTGGATTTTAATCACGAAATGGGTGTTAGTGTTTCTTGCGAGCTGTGTGTATAAAACAAAATATTTAATATTTGCATAAAAAATTATGTTAATATGAATATCCCAAGATTAATAACACATTAATATGTATGAGTGTATTTAACTAATGGATATTAATAAAAATAGTATACATAACTATATATAAATATAACCGCATATATTTAATATACATACATACATAGATACACACACACACACACACATATATATATAACTATATTTAAATGTATTTAACAATATGTATGTCAACATATAACTAGATATAAATGCATTAATCTACATCAATACCTATACATAACTATATATCTAAATATATATAATTACATGAAAAACTATATATAACTACATCCACAACATGTATAACAACATATATGTAGCTATAAGTTTAACTATATATGTATAACTATTTATAAATATTTGTATAACTATATAAAACTTTTCATAACTATATTTAACTATATCTGTAACTATGTATAGTATTTTTATAACTATATTAATAACTATATATAACTATTTTTTTAACTATATACTATTTTATAACTATTTGTGTAATTCTATATAACTATATTTTTAACAAAATATACCATATGTATAATAATATATAACTGTATATAATTGTATTTTTCTATATGTATAACTATAAAAATATTATATATAACTATATCTTTAACTACATAAATATTTATAACTATATGTATAATTGAATATAATTATATATAAATTTATTTATAACAAATATACTATAAGTATATGAATATATAACTATAAATAATTGTCTTTTACTATATGTATAATTATAAAAACATTATAAATAACTATAATAATTTTCATTATTTTCAATCCTAGGTAATAGTACCAAAAACTTATTTTTTATTTCTAACAGTAATGTTAAATTTAAAAATATCACACAAGTGTACATGGTCAATAAATAATGTAAAAGAAAAAACTAATATCAGCAAAGTAACTAAAAATGTTAAATGTAAGCAAGTAAAAATGAAGTTATGAATAACAAAAAAAATTTAGGATATAACAAAAGTAACAAATAAGGTAATAAGGTAATAACATTTTTATAATGGACTTTACTATAATTGATGATTTTCTTTAAGTTGTTTCTTCAATTATATTAGTAAAAATTCCCAATAAACCATATTTCAAACTTCACATGCATTTTTTTAAGTCTAACATTCTTCTCAAATTTTATATCTAAATTAAATAGATTACTTTGCGAATATAGTAAAAACAACATGATAAGATATATGTCCTTTAGGATTTGCAAAATAATAATATTATATTCTTATATTACTTATAAATCAATAATATTAACTTTAGAATAAAATTATTAAATAAACATCAACCAACTTTGATCTACAAATTTAACCTTTCAAGAAATATATTAGTATTATATTGTATTAATATTGGCCAAATAAAAGCAAAAAATAAATAATAAAAATAATTCAATTAATGAATTTTTTTTTTCTAAAAGATAACTATTAAAATGCACATCTTAAAATTTAAACTAACCCTAGCATAAATGAATTTAGCCTATTTTTAGATTTATGTTGATGTTAGTTTTTGTCTGAAAAGAATAATTAAATGACAAAAATATTACAAAGCATTCTAATTATTAACAAGAAAAGAAATAAATATAGAAAAGAAAACTCCAATATGCATGAGTTAGTTTGTAAGCTACATTTTTTCATTACAACTCATCGTTGTAACCTTTTTTGTATCTTTTTATCTATAGCTTCTTACTTTCTTTCTTTGCATACAATGTTTTGTATCTCCTCCAGCTTATCATTTTCAAAAACTACCATAAGTTTTCAAAAACTATTCTGCGTGTTTTCCTCTTATGGAATTCTGTAGTTAAGACTTTTTATGTTTTTTCAAAAAGTTGTTTTTGAATCTTCTCTTTTTCTCATGGTTCTTGCCAAAAACTCTCCCATAGGTTGAACTTCATTTGAACTTGTTCTTGGTTTTATATACTATAACAAAACATAGAGGTGAAAGGAGGAACTCTATTAGATATTATAACAAAAAATACTCCATGCATTCTCATAATCTCTCTTATATATATATATATATATATATATATATATATATATATATATATCTCTATCTATATAAAAGCCAATTGATTTATGGAAAACATTACTTTGGTAGGTATAAAATGAGCTAATTTGGTCAATCAATCAATAATTATCCAATTAATATTATTACCTTTTAAGGTTCTTGAAAATCTCATCACAAAGTCAATGATAATATTCTGCAAATTATTATATATTGGGAATTGTTAATATCACATATTGAGTTTTTTTATTATCAATTAATAACATAAAACTATTAGCACTATCTTATTTAAAATTGCACATAGAATGAATCATTCATTATCTTCAATAATGATTCCATTTCCATTAATATAAATATTTCTTGTGATAAAAAGTTAACAAATAGGTATAAGAAGAATGGTTTTGCATCAATTATCAATAGTTTTGTGATAAAAAGTTAACAAATAGGCATAAAAACTTAATAAAATTTTCTAGTGATAGCAAGTTAACAAAGAGGTATGAGAACAACGGTTAAAATTTTTCAAACATAAATCTCAAAATAATAAATTATCAATGGTTTTGCATCAATTTGGTGAGTATGCTAAATATATTAATCTACTAGGATATTAAGAAAATTCAACAACTTTCATTGTAGTATGTTTGTGTCCTTATTTAGAAGAAAACAAACAACTTCATATTGAATCTAAAAACAACCAAAAAAATTAATAGAGATCACGGCTTAGATAGTGCTCTAGGTATAGCATTCATCCAAAGCTCATTTCCAAGCCACATAAAAACCATACATGATGCACTTTTTGAAAAACCCCAATTTCAAGAAGAACAATGGATTAAAGATTTTTGATCATTTGTTTCACTTGACATTTAATTAAGTGTTAATACTTAATATTCTTATGGTGAATGAATTTGTATCATAATAGTTATTTTTTAGAGTTAAGAAAAAATTTATTAGTTTGTTTAAAGAACACTTAAAGTGAATAGTAAAAAAGTTATATGTAATATGGGGTTTGATTTGCAGAATTTATTGGAATGCAATTATAGGAACTATATATAAATATTTGTATAACTATATATAAATATTTAAAGAACTACTTATAACTACTTATATGAATATATCTATATATAACTATATGTTTAACTATTTATAACTATTTATAACTTTATATACTATATGTATAATGAACATATAACCATAAATAATAATATCACACTATATGTATAACTAGAAAAACTTTATGCATAACTATATTTAAATATATAATTTACAACATATATTTAATATACATTTTTATATATTAATATATAAAAATATATTTTACTATATCTATACCTATACATAACTATATTTATAAATATATAAAATTATATGAAAAAATATATATACCTACATGTATAAATATGATTTTAACTATATCTATAACTATATGTATAACTATATGTATAACCACATGTAATTATATTTATAATTACATGTATAACAACATAAAACATTATGTTTAACTATATGTATATAACGAGTCGAATTTCTAAGACATATAAACAAAATTATTTAGTTAAACTTATAATGGAATGTGTATAATGGTGTGTCCGTATAGAATGGTCAAAGTGAATTGAGATATCACAATATCAGCTGCTCCCATATAAAAATGAAATAAAAGGAAAAATATTATACAATAAAGAAAAAGTATAACTATCAAAATCATAATATATATAGACTAACACACACACACACTTGGAAACATGAATAGATAATATATATATATATATATATATTATGGGCACTCTTAATGCATAATACAATAAAATAAAATAAAAGAAGGTAACTCAACAAAATCGACTGCTTCTCATTTACTTATGTTAGATATTTTTAGAGTTAATTATTCTATTATTGATTTAATTATCATGATTATATTCTTCAAACAAATACATATGCATATAAATGATATCAAAATGTGCAATGAGTAATTGTATGAAATGGAAAATTCCAATGTTTTACTGCATTTTATTGTGGGATACATATTCTTGAAAAGCTTTTGTCTGAATATTAAATTGTAAATGTGCAGGCATGTGGTGCTAAATACATTATCAAGGAGGATTTGCTAGATGACATAGTTTTTGATGATGTTGTTGTTGTCCTAGTTGACCATGCTAGAAGAGTATCCTAGAATATGCTCCTTGCTTCCTTTCTTTTATTCATTATTTGTTACTTTAAATAATTTTCCTTGTTCCATGTTTCAACAATTTTATGCTATTTAGATTCTAGATCAAGTTTCTTTTCCTCCAATCTTATGCATGTTCCTACTGTTTAGGGGGTAGTTACAGATTCTCTAACTTCCAAGAAGGATTTCAAAACATTCAAGGATAATCTTGTATTATTTTGGGACAATTTGGTAGTAGAATCTCAAGATGGGGCATTATTTGATAAGGGTTTATTTGAAAAGTGTATGGATTATTTAATAGTGTTGTCATGGTAAAGCTACAGCTTTGGTTGAAGATAAAGATAAATTCTGATATTGTAAATGGTATTTCAACCATTGTGTAGTATATATGTACATACTGAATTTGATGCTATGCTCACTAAGAAATTAGACTAGTTTTTTATTTTTGTTTGATTTTGATGCTTGCTTGATGATGCCACAAGATAAAACAGGCTAAACAAATTAAAAAGCCAATGTTGAAGGAAATGATTGACCTTGAAAAAGTTAATCCCTTCTCTTTGTTTCTTAAAAGCGGAGTTGTTTCCAATTGCTTGTACAAGGATTCTGAAAGAATTCTAGGAAATACTTATGGCATGTGTATTTTGCAGGTTCTACTTTTCTTTTATTCTAGATACTATGTTTAAGATTATCATAACTGCTAATAACTACTTTTTTGCCCTTGTAATTGTGTAGGATTTTGAAGCCTTAACTCCAAATATTTTTGCAAGAAACGATTGAAACTGTGGAAGGTGGTGGTTAGGTTGTTTTACTTCTTCAAATCCTATCATCACTCATGAGTTTGTGTACCATGGTCATGGTAAGTTGCATTTTATTGCTCATTATTTGCTTACACAAATATATGATATGCATTCTTTGATCTTTGAATTTGAATCTCTGTTGTTCCTAACATTTTAGGATGTTCATGAGAGATTTAGAATAGAGTCACATTCTGAAATAGTTTCTTGTTTCAATGAGAGGTTTCTCTTATATGTACATATAAGATAAATGCTAGTATATCTTTTATACGTACATGTTGTGTATATATGTTCATATATACTCAATATATCTATATATATACTATAGTTTTTGTACATAAAATACTGCAGTATTATATGTACATGTATACTCAGTATATATGTATATAGTATATTTGTACATATTATACTATAGTATATATGTACATATACTATAATAATATATGTAACTAGTGAAATACTAGTATATATGTACATATATACTACAATATTATATATTTAGTAAAACATAACTTTTTAATTTATTTATTTTGATTTGATTGGTTGCTTTAAATTTCATACAGATATTGTACCGCATTGTTCGCCATACGAAGATTTCATAAGTGAAGGGATTTTTTACTAGACATGAAACACCACGACTAGGACAGCTTTGTCGCAACAGAAAGATGGTGACCAGAGGATTTGGGGGAGAGAAAGCAACATCAATTTAATGAATAGATTATATTTTATGTACTGTATATGTATTGAACTTTTATCCTATAAAATCTAGTTGCAAATTTCTTGTGCCTTGTGTTTCTAGGTTCGATGCAATTTCGAACAAACAAAGATGATTTTTCCAACCCTGGTTAAGGTGTTTGTTCCTTTTTTAAATGCTTATGGGAGAATATATAATTGTTTGATGTTCATGCTCCATAATAAACACCTACGCTCTACTTTAATGTAAATACTAGTACATTTATTCCTATATATATGTATATGAACATATACATATATACTTGTATATATGTACAAGTATTTACCAGTATATGTGTATATGTAAATATACACTAAAGTATATGTACATATAGATACTTAGTATATGTACATATATACACTATAGTATATATACATATACACTACAATGTAAATGTACATATATACTACAGTGTACATGTATACATTGGTATATATGTACAAGTATTTACTAGTATATATGTACATACATGTACATATACACTAAAGTGTATTTGTACATACATGTACATATACACTAAAGTGTATTTGTACATACATGTAGATATATATTTACATATATACTGTAGTGTATATGTATACACATATATATGTACTTATAAATACTTGTACATATATACCTACATATATATACATATACATATATACCAATGTATACATATACACTGTAGCATATATGTATACATGTATATATGTGTATATACATTGTAATCTATATGTACATATACTAAGTTTATATGTACAAATAAATACTTGTAGATATATACCTGTATATATGTACATATACATATATACCAGTGTATACATATACATGGTAGTATATATGTACATATATACTACACTGTATATGTACATTTACACTACTATATATGTATATGTACATATATATCAGTATATATTTACATATATACTGCATTATTATATGTAACTAGTGAAATGCAAGTATATATGTACATATATACTATAGTATGTATGTACATATATATTACTGTATTATATATTTATCAAAATAGAACTTAATTTATTTATTTATTTTGATTTGATTGACTGGTTTATTTTTTGAACATATATGATACCACAATGTTTTCCATATGAAAAGCTTGTAGAAGAGAATGAATTTTTCACTTGACATGACGCATCATGACTCGGATAGCTTTGTCGTAGTAAAACGATGGTGATCAGAGGAGCTAAGAGAGAGAAAGCAATGTCAATGCACAAATACATTATACTTTTGCACTGTTGGTAGATAAATAAATTATTTTGTGTTATGTTTTTATTTTAATTATGTAAAATATTGTATCATAATAATTCATGAAAAGATTTTATTTTTTGTTAATTAATAAATTATCATTTATAGTTTCTGTGTTTATTTAATTTAATAAAAAATATTAATTTATTTTATTATTTTTTTTTGAAAAAAAATGTAATTCTAAAAATAGTTTTGGATTATAAATAACTAGGGATTTTCCCTTGCTAATTTTGGTAGGGAATTTTCCCTTGTAATTTAGCTAGGAAAATAATTATTTTAGCTAGTGAATTTTCCATCGCTAAAATTTTTTAGCTAAGGACTCTTTCCCTCATTAAATTTTAGCGATGAGCACTTTAGATTGGGAAAGGTTCTGTAATTAAATTCGTTAGTGATGGAAACTCACATTTAGCTTACTAGCTAGGAAAATTATATTTTAGCTGGGGATATTTTCATCGCTAAAATTTTTTAGCTAGGGACTCTTTCCCTTGATAATTTTTAGTTAGGAGCACTTTAGATTGGGAAAGTTTCTATTGTTAATCTGCCACTATATCCCATTTAGTGATGAAAACCCCCATTTGGCTAGGGAATTGTCCGTAGCTATTTGGGATTTTTCTTGTAGTGTTATTTATCTATCTATGTGTCTACCATTTTGTTTATATGTTTGTCTAGCTATCTTCTATTAGTTTATCTATCTGTCTATTGGTCTTTCTATTTGTCTATCTATCTGTATGTGTATCTATCAATCTCTCTGTTTCTAAATTAGTCAATCTATTTGTCTATCTATCTATAATTCTATCTATTTGTCTTTCTGTGAGTCGATCTATTTATCTTTCTATTTGTCTATCTATTATCTATCTATTTGTCTGTCTGTTTGTCTATCAATCAATCAATCTATATAACTTTTTATCTGCATATATATTTGTCCATCTATCGATCTATCTATCTATATGTCTATTTGTCTATCTATCTATCTATCTATCTATCTTTCTTTCTTTCTTTATTTCATTATGTTTGCATTTATTTATCTATCTATCTATCTATTTGTTTATATATCTATCTATCAATCTATCTGTTTATCACTTTTTTATTCTATCAATCTGTTTGTCTATCTATTTATCTATCAATCTAATGATATATTTGTCTAACTAACTAACTAACTATCTATCTATCTATCAGTCTGTATATATATATATATATATATATATATATATATTTATTTATTTATATCTATCTTTCTATCAATCTATCTATGTGTCTATCTCTTTATCTAACAATTTATCTATCTATCTATATGTCTGTCTATCAATCTCTTTGTAAGTATGTCTATCTGTTTGTTTAACAATCTATTTATTTGTTTGTCTATCTATCTATCTCTCTATATATCTATCAATCTGTCTATCTATATATTTGTCTATTTGTCTAAATATTTATATGACTATTAATTTATCTATCTGTCTATCTATATATCTATCAATCTGTGTGTCTACTATCTATTTGTTTATCTATTTATTTATCTATCTATTTATCTATCTATCTATGTGTCTGTCTCTCTATCTATTTCTCTATATATCTTTCTCCTATCTATATATCTATCTATATATCTATTTGTGCGTGTGTATATATATATATATCGATCTATCTATTTGTATATCTATATATCTATCTTACTATCTATCTATCTTTCTATTAATCTATTTTTCAATCTATCTATTTATCTATGTATGTATTTATCAGTCTATCTTTACATTAATGTATTTTTCAATCTATTCATCTATATATCCATCTATCTATTTGTCTCTCTATCAGACTATCTATTTGTCTCTCTATCAGACTATCTATGAGTCTATTAATCCATGTTTCTATCTATATATCTATCTATTTATCTATCCATCTATCCATCCATCCATCTATATATCTATCTACCTATCTATATTTTATATATCTAATTATCTATTTATTTATCTAACTATCTATTCTTCTATCTATCCATATATATATATATATATATCTATCTATCTATATACCAATCCATCTATCTATCTATATTTCTCTGTCTTTCTATCTATCTTCATATCTATCTGTTAATCTATATTTCTATCTATATTTCTATCTATATATCATTCAATCTATCTATTTATATGTTTGTATTTCTAGATATCTATATGTATGACTATTTGTCTATTAATATGTCTGTCAATCTGCTTGTCTATCTATCTTTCTATATTTCTATCTATATATCTATCTATTTTCCTTTATATCTATCTGTTTGTGTATCTTTTTATCATTTTGTCTATTTATCTCTCTATGTGTATATCTATATATCTTTGTATCTATATGTCTATATATCAATTTATCTTTCTATCTAAATTTTATCTATCAGTTTGTTTATTTGTCATTCTTTTTTTTATTCATTTATTTTTTTATCTGCCTATCTATCTGACAGTCTATCTGTCTATCCATCTATTTGTCCATCTATATGTCTATATGTCTGTCAATCTATCTATTTATCAATCTGCCTTTTATCGTTCTATTTATTTCTCTATCAATTTGTTTGTCTATATGTTCATCTATAAGTCTTTTTATATGTCTATTTATTTGTCTATCTATCTATCTATTTGTCTATCTTTATGTCAGACTATCTATCTTTTCATCTATCTATCTATCTATCTATCTATATTTCAGTCTATCTGTTTGGCGATCTATCTGTCTATCTATCTGTGTATATGTTTATCTTTCAATCTGTCTATATATCTATCTATCTATTTATCTTCTTTCTTTTTATGTGTTTATTTATCTGTCTGTCTATCTGTTTATATGCCTATATGTCAATTTGTCTATTTATCTGTCTATCTCTCTATATGACTATCTATTTGTCTATCTATCTCTCTATCTATCAATTTTTTTATTTGTTAGTCAATCTATTACCAATGTGTCTATTAATATGTCTAACTATCTATCTATCTATCTATCTGGTCGAACTATTTGTCTATCTATCTATCTATCTATATGTGTATAGATGTGTTTATATATGTTGATATCTATCTAACTATTTATCTTTTTGTCTTACTATTAGTTTATCGATCTATCTATCATACTATCTATATATCTATATATCTGTCTTTCTATATATCTATTTTTTTATTTTTATCTGTCTTTATATCTGCCTTTTAATATATTAGTTTATTTAGTTGTCTATCTATCTGCATATCTATCTTTCTATCTATTTTCTTATCTTTCTATCTATTTATCAATGTATCATTCTATCTATATGTCTTTTTATTTGTCTATCTATCTTTCAATTTATCTATCTATTTGTCTATCAAACTATCTATCATCTGTATGTCTATCTATCTATCTATTTGTATTTTTATCTACCTACCTATCTATCTGCCTATCTATCTATCTATCTATATGTCTATCTATTTTCAATCAATCAATCAATCAATCAATCTATCTATCTATCTATCTATCTATCTCTCTCTCTATATGTTTATCTATTTGTATATCTATCTGTATTTCTATTTGTCTTTCTATATGTTAGTCTATTTGTCTGTCTATCTATCTATCATTCACTCTTCCTTTCTATCTATGTACCTATCTATTTGTCTATATCTCTATATATCTATTTATCTATCTTTATGTTTATCTGTTTATTTATCTATCGTCCTATCTACCTGTCTATCTATATGTCTATTTATGTATATATCTATTTCTCTATCTATATGTCTATCTATCTGTCTATCTGTATATTTTTTTGTTTATACATTAAAAAAAATATCTCAAATCAGAAAATTTCGCTATCTATATGGGTTTTTTTGTCACTAAAATATAATAATGATGGAATTACGATTGAAATTATCGTATGATAAATTGCTCATAAAATATTAACGAGTAAAAAAATTCCTTAGCAAATTTTAATCATATTTAAGAATAATAATTAATAATTTTTGAACGAATACGCCAGAAACATCCCAGCTAAATTAGAGAGGGAATAACCCCCAACTATTTTCATTCCAAATCAATTTTCACAATTTTATTTTTTTACAAAAAATTTGATTACATATTTTTAATATTTTGTATTAAATTAACTATATTACAAACAAATATCTAAATAGCTAGAGAAATCTAGCTAGGGATAAAATCGCTAGCTAATTATCAAGGGATTAGCTAGGGAATAACAAAGGATTTTTTATATTACATTAAATTAAAAATTTACGATGGATTAGCAACCGATTAGCGATGGAAATAGTTGATTGAAAACTTTCCGTTGCTAATATTCTCATAAATTCTACTCAATGAAAAGCGAGAAATTTAGTGACAAATATATAGGCGGGATCTTTCCCTAGCTAATTAGAAGAGAAAATCTATCGCAAACCTAATACTTAATTTTTTTTTCTATTTTATATTTAATTACAAGCTATTATTCCATAAATTTTATTTTTCACATAATATATGCATTTAGCTAAAGATTTTTCCTTAGCTATTTGGGGTGTAAATAATTTTGGTCACTAATATTTAATGATTTAATTTTTTTAATATATTAATTGTTTTAATATTTTATTTTATTTTGTATATTAAAGATACTGTATGCCATGGTCTATAGATGAGCTATCCTTGAAAGACACATTCTCCTCGTATAATTATAAAAATATGTTATTATAATTAAATAATTAAAAAAATATATAAATACAAAAAAATAATATTAATAAAGACTATAATAACTACTTTTATGATTATAAAATTTTTAAAAAATTATACAAAAAATTTATCTAGAATTTTTAATTTTTAAATTTAAAATTTTGTATCAAAAAAACATTAAATAAATAATTCAATAGTTATAAAAAATTTTTAAGATGTTTTAAAAAATATTTGAACATACAATATAATTTCTACTAATAAAAAGTTAAAATAATTCATTGAATGATAAAATAAAATATATTTACTAAAATAACTGAATTAACGAAAAAACTTATAAATATTATTAATATTTTATGTATAAAAAATACTTTTATAATTATAAGAAAACTTTTAAAAAATTAATTACTAAAAAATGTGAAAATTTTGAATTATAAAAAAAATTCAAATTTTTCATAATATTTAAATGAAAATAAATTGATATTCAAATATAAATACAGAGATGTTTGCCCCTACTAAAATTAAAAAGAATTATATAATTGAGTAAGATTTATACTATTAGTTTTTAATATTCCATCTTTGTTAAATTTTAAAAATATAAAATTTTCTTAATAATTATCCCACTTTAAGTAAATTTTTTTTAATAATCATCTCACTTTAAGTAAATTTTAGAATTTTATAAATTATAAATTATATCAAATAATATAAAATTTTATGCCTTTAAAAATATTTCATATTATCTTTATAAAAATTAATATGAATTCTTAAAAATTCATAAACTTAAAATATATATATTTATATATTTTTTTAAATTAAAGAGTATTTATAATTCTTAGGAAAGTGGCTTGAATACCAATAATCTTTTCATGTGTACCTTGATATATTAAGTTTACAAATTTTATAGCCATTTGATTTTTTTTTATTTGGAAGGCTAAACATCTATTTTTTGAAATTATTTATATATTTATTATTTAATTAATTTGATAATTAAAAATTAAAAGGTGTTTGTTTTTCATGTGCATCTTGCTACACGCACATTAACTTGTTGAAAATAATTTATTAAGTACAAAAATGATGAGTCTTTATGTTTTATATATATTTATTGTATATTAAATATATTGATAATTTAAAATGAAAACATTAATGTAATTTTAAAACCAAATAAAACTTAATAAACTTAATAGTTAGAGACAACTCCAACTATTATCTTTAAGGAAAACGAAACATAAGTCGCATCATATTCAAAACCAAACATAAGTCACGACATATTCAAAATGAAACATGAGTCATTAATGTCCACGAAAACATATGGCTAGGGTTCGGGAAACACTGATGCTGCATGACATCAACACATTGTCATAGTCATGGCATACCCAAGAAAACAATCTGATCTTTAAGGACTGGAAGCAATTTGCATCATGCTAGTATACTAAACTATGAGGATAACATGATAAATTAGTGCAATCACAATAGCCTTCCAGCAAGTCTCTTTATTCTTGAGTAAACCTAAGGGTTTCAATCATGTTAGGCCAGCACTACTCAGAAATTATGCAAATTTCTCGACAGCATCATGGTCCTAAATAGTCTCCATTGAGGAAAAAGAGAATGATCTCTCCTGTGCACTCTTTAAACTCGAGCATGGAGTCCCAGCAATTCAATGATTCTTGTTCTAGTTTCAATCGAGCAACGAGCTTGGAGATCGATCCTTCATTGAGTGTTCTCATTGTGGCCGTGGAGTGATAGCTTGCTGCAACGAGAAACAACAAGATGATGAACTTGAACTCATCAGCCATTAGAGGATTTTCAGAGATTGGCAGAGGGTTTGTAATAAATTATAAACCTTCATCTTTTATATATGCTACTAAACTATATGTTTATGTACATTCTCTATACCAATGTCACACTTTAGCCTTGTTTCATTATTGTAATTACTAATTTCCATCATGATATCGGTTAAAAATATGATCACTTATAATTTGTTCAAAATAGGAACAAATATGCATGTGTATTCAAAATAAAAAATGTAGGTAACTATGCTTCTATGATTAATGGGTACTATAAAGCTAACTATACTACATAAGCTTGTAGTCTATTCTTCAAACTTTTGGGATGTCAAGTGATGAAACAAAGCTGCTGCTACAATCTACTCCAAAGCTTGTGTGAAGATAGGAATGTGCATGCCATCCTCATGCTGTTGGAGACAAAGTTGACTCTGAATATTGATCTCAATAAAACTCTATTTTGGAAAATTGATGCAGCTTTGTGTATGGCTGGAGACATACGAAGGGCCACATCAGTTTTTGATATGTTTGTGAGAGCCTTTGTGCCTAATTTCATTACTTACACAATAATGATAAATTCTTACTATAGGTAGAATTGTCTGCATGAGGCGCTGATTTTTTCCATGATATGAAATGGCAAGGAATCAACCATGATATTGTTACATTTACTATTTTGCTCGATGGCTATTTAAAGGCTTATAGATCTACACATGATTGGCCTGAAAGTGCAAGGAGAAGCCATGAGGCTATTGCACCTAGCCCTATTATTCTGGAGGAGATGAACAAGGAAGAAGTCATACATGCTATAATTTGTTAAACAATTTTGATTGGTAGGCACTACAAGCTGAATAACCTTGAAGAGGCTGTAAATGTGTTTGATGAAATGGTGGAGAGAGGGCTTGAACCCGACACGGTAATGCACACAACCCTTCTTTCTGGTTGCTATAATAGAGGAGATGTGGATGTGGCTGTGAATATGCTCGATCAAATGTTGATGAAAGGGATTTCACCTGATGTGCACACAATGTCTACCCTATGACATGGAATTCTAAAAGCCCAAAAAGTACAATTATGGAGAAGAATAATACTAGAGCAAATAGAAGTGGGTGGACAAACTTGAAGGCTCATGAGATTGTCTAAACAGTCCTTATTCATAGGTAAACATAATGTTTTGGGACGTTTCTTACCTTTTTTGTGTTTCTTCCTTTCTTTTCTCTCAAAAAATTTGTATCATTTGATAGCATTTCAGGCTATTGTGCCAATTATTCATTTAAAAAGTTGGCTAACATCATCCATATGCCATCCATATGTGCTTAGTCTTGTAAAGAGTTGGTTTAAAAAAATATGTGTATAACTATAGATAAATATTGCATAACTATATATATTTCTATATAATTAAATATAACTATATTTGTAACTATGTATACATATATGTAAATCTATATATTTGTTTATAACTTTGTATACATTTAAGTACATATACTTATACCTAGTTATATGACTATAACTATATATAACTATATGCTTAACTATATATAAGTATTTATAACTATATATACTGTATGTATAATAACATATAACTATAAATAATTGTATCTTACTATATGTATAATATAAAAACATTATACATAACTATGTTTAAATATATAATTTACAACATATATTTAATATACATTTATATATATTAATATATAAAATGTATTTTACAATATCTATACCTATACATAACTATATGTATAAATATATAAAATTAAATGAAAAGATATATATACCTACATGTATAAATATAAGTTTAACTATATGTGTAACAATATGTATAACCTCATGTAACTATATGTATAATTACATGTATAATAATATACAACATTATGTTTAACTATATGCGTATAACTATATATAAATATTTGTATAACTATATAAAACCATATATAATTAAATATAACTATATTTGTAACTATGTATACATATATGTATAAATATGTGTAAATCTATATATTTGTTTATAACTTTGTATACATTTATGTATAGCTACATATCACTATTTGTATGAATATATATATATATATATATATATATATATATATATATATATATATAACTATATGTTTTACTATATATCTATTCATAACTATATATATACTATATGTATAATAATATATAACTATAAATAATTGTATCTTATTATATGTGTAACTATAAAAACTTTATACATAACTATATTTAAATATATAATTTACAACATATATCTAATATACATTTTTATATATTAATTTATAACAATGTATTTTACTATATCTATACCTATACATAACAATATGTATATATATATATAATTATATGAAATAATATATATAGCCACATGTAATAATATAAGTTTAAATATATGTATAACCATACATGTATAATAGTGTGTCCTTATAAAATATGTAACTATATTTATAATTACATGTATAACAACATAAAACATTATGTTAATGATATGTGTATAACTAGTCTAATTTATAAGCCATATAAACAAAATTATTTAGTAAAACTTATAATAGAATGTGTATAATGGTGTGTACTTATAGAATAGTCAAAGTGGATTGAGATATCACAAATATCCACTACGCCCATATAAAAATGAAATAAAATAAAAAATATTATACAATAAAGAAAATGTTAAACTATCAAAATCACAATATATATAGATACACACACACACACACACACATATACACACACACACACCCCCACTTGAAAACATGAATGGAGTACTCTTATATACTATGGGCAATCTTAATGCATAATAAAATAAACTAAAATGAAAGAAGGTAACTCAACAAAATTGACTGCTTCTCATTTACTTCTATTAGATATTTTTTAGAGTTAGTTATTCAATTATCAATTTAATTTTCATAATAATTTTCTTAAAGCAAATACATATGCATATAAATGATATCAAAATGTGCAATGAGTCATTGTATAATTTGGAATTTCCAACTTTTAATTGCATCCCACTATGGGATACATATTCCAAGAAAGCTTTTGTATGAATATTAAATTATAAATATGCAAGCATGTGGTGCTAAATACATTATCAAAAAGGATTTTCTGGATGACACAGTTGATGATGATGATGTTGTTGCCCTAGTTGACCTTGCTAGAAGAGTATCTTACAATATGCTCCTTGCCTCCTTTCTTTTATTCATTATTGTGTACTTCAATTAATTTTCCTTGTTCCATCTTTCAAAACTATTATGCTATTTAGATTCTAGATCTAGTTTCTTTTCCTCCAATCTTATGCATGTTCTTACTGTTAAGGGGGGCAAGTTGTAGATTTTCTAACTTCCAAGATGGATTTCAAAATATTCAAGGATAATCTTGTATTATTTTGGGACAATTTCATTGTAGAATCTCAGGATGGGCTATTATTTGTTAAGTTTTAGTTTGAAAAGTGTATGGATTATGTAATAGTGCTATCATGGTAAAGCTACAGCTTTGGTTGAAGATAAAGATAAATTCTGATATTGTAAATGGCATTTCAACCATTGTGTAGTATATATGCACATACTAAATTGATGCCATGATCACTAAGATATCAGACTAGTTTTTTATTTCTGCCCAAATTTGATGCTTGCATGATGATGCCACGAGAGAAAATAGGCAATGCAAATTAAAAAGCTAATGCTGAAAGGACTGATTAACCCAGAAAAAGATGATCCATTCTCTTTGTTTCTTGAAAGTGGAGTTATTTCCTATTGCTTGTACAATGAGTCTGAATGAATTCTAGGAAATTTTTATGGCATGTGTATTTTGCATGTTCTACTTTTTTTTCTTTCTAGATACTGTGGAAGGTGGTGATCTAGTTGTTTTAATTATTCGAACCCTATCATCACTCATGAGTTTGTGTACCATGGTCATGGTGAGTTACATTTCATTGCTCATTATTTGCTTAAACGAAAACATGATGATACATTCTATGATCATTGAATTTTGAATGTCTATATTGTTCATGACATGTTAGGATGTTAATGAGAAATTTAGAACATAGTCGGATTCTGAAATAGTTTCTCGATTCAACGAGAGGTTTCTCTTATATGTACATATAAGAGAAATGCTAGTATATCTCTTATACGTACATACTAAGTATATAAGTTCATATAAACTGTAGTATATACGTACTTAGATACTACAGTATATATGTTAATATATACTATAGTATATACGTACATATATACCGTAGTATATACGTACGTATATACTATAGTATTTATGTACATATATACTTTATCTATAGATATACTATAGTATATGTGTACATATATGCTTAGTATATCTAAATATATACTGCAGTAAATGTACATATAATACTGTAGTATTATATGTACATATATATTGAGTATATATGTAATCATTATATATGTACATATATATTGAGTATATATGTACTCATTATATATGTACATATAATACTGATGTATATATGTACATATACTGTAGTAATATATGTAACTAATGAAATGCTAGTATATATGTACATATACACTGTAATATGTATGTACATCTATACTATAGTATTATATAGTATTATCAAAACAATTTTTTTTTATTTATTAATTTTGATTTGATTAACTGGTTTAATTTTCGTACAAATATGATGCCACAATTTTCCCCATACGAAGCTTATAGAAGTGAAAAAATTTTTTATGAGACATTATGCCCCATGACAAGGATAGCTTTGTTGTAGCAGAAAGATGGTGATCAGAGGAGCTGAGAGATAGAAAGCAACATCAATTTCATGGATAGATTATACTTTATGGATTGTCATTAGATACATTGATGATGAAGATGTAATAAAAAACATTATGTTTTTGTTTTAACTATGTAAAACAAGGAGTAAGTAGATTACAATTATTCAAAATTATTATGCATAAAATATTTCCATCATCTCGTGTTGCACGTGAACATGGTGAAGTGCTCCATTTTTCTATGTTCAAGTTTCTTATTGATTTGTTGATGGTTACTACTATTGATGATCAATCTCTATTTCATCTGCTAGTTCTTATGTTAGCTTGTCAGCTCAGTAATGGCGGGGCAGAGCAACACCCCTTATAGGCATTGGGACTAGGAGATAGTCCTAGTTCTGGGGAGGCAAGATGCAAATTTTGATGCGCTGAGCATGACTCGTGGCTTGTTTTCCATGTTTTCCTCTAAGATTTTTTAGATATAATTTCAAAAATTTAAATAATATTAATGTTCATAGTGATGTTATGTACTTTATTTGTGAAGTAAAATGAGATAATACATTACCTGCTATTCTATATCTATATATATACCTATTGTTCTATATCTAAAAGATATCCATAAATACTATAGTGTATATCTATATATACTAAAGTATATATGTACATTAAATACAATAGTATATATGTACATATATACTCAATATATGTGCATAATCACTATAGTATTTAATGTACATATATACTATATATAACTATCTTATTAATGAGTATGATGTTTGTGATATTTTTTATGTTTTGTTGGGTGTCATGTTCTCTTCTTTATCAATTGATATGTTGTTCGATTGAACATACAAGTGCAATATATAGAAAAGATAAAGAAATATGAGAAGATAGAAAAATAGTGTGTGCGCACGCATGTGTGTGTATGTGTCTTTATACATATATAGTTATACTATATTCTACTATATGCATGTATATTGCATATATACATGCCTATGAATTTTTAAGTAAATGCAGAGAAATATCTGATTCATACGTACATGATAGCACTATTAATTTGTTTTTTTATTGCTGAATGTTGCAGACTATCCACATTAATCACAAGCCTTTTCTTAACAACATGATTGGGAAGATGGTCATTGTAAAACTCAAGTGGGGAATAGAATACAAATATGAGCAACATTGTGTTCTTTTCCAATGCATTGTATTTTTTTTTCTAATTTTATTTTCTTTGGTTTTTTTATGGTTTCCTTGCTTCGGTGGATTTCTATATGAACCTACAGGTGTCCAAAAAATCAATACCAATTAGCCTGTTGTCATTTCAACTTCTATTTTCTTTTGTTTGACACATTTTAACTTTCTTATAATTAATAATGAACTGATACGTGAAGCTCGACAACACAGAGAAATATGTTAATGGGCAGTTCACTGGAAATCTTGATGAAATCTTGATTCGGTAATTTAAAAATAATCTCATGATTATCTCGTTGTCTAAAATTTCTAGCAAATGGTAGTTGGTATTGTATGTTCTAGTCTATCTATTTATCAGCGGGATTGATTTGTGTTCTTAATTGGTTTGTAAATGTAGTATATCATGCTCTATGTGCAGGTGTAACAATATTCTTTATTTGCATGAAATACCAGAAGACAACTAACTAGAAGATGTTAACCCTGATTAAGAGACCTAATGTGTGTTTTTTAAGCCCTGGATTATTTTCTTTTGTTGTCTTTGATGGAATGTGTTACTGCATGAAAGTACATGTGTCTGTGTTTACACACACATACATGCACAAAAATACATGCACATGTATACATACATTCAACTGACATAACATTAATTAAAATGTTGTTGGAAGAGTAGCTAATTACAAAAAGGGAATTGGTAGATAAAAGAAAGGAGTTGGGGGTGGAGAGGTAATGTAGGCTAGAACTAAACGAAGGAATACATATGGCCACAGAGGGACATGCTCGGGTGCTAGAACAGTATGCAGATTTTGAGGAGCTGAGAGATAGAACACAACAAAAATAACATGGATAGATTATACTTTGTGCACTGTCATTATATACATTAATGAAGAATAATATGTAATCAAGTTTTGTTATGTTTATGTTTTAGCTATGTAACATATTGTATCATAATATTTTATTAACTGATTTTATTTTTTTGTTAATTATAATTAATTGTTTATAGTTTATGTTTTTATTAAATTTAATATAAAAATTTTAAAAATATGTAATTAAATTTTAGGTAAATAATTAAAAATTTGAAAATAATTCTAGAATGAAAATAGCTAGGGATTTTTCCCTCACTAATTTAGCTAGCAGATTTTCCCTTTCTAATTTAGTTATTCCCTTGCTAGTTTTGCTAGGGAATATTTCCTCGCTAACATTGCTAGGGAATATATTTACTTGTTAATTTTTGCGACGAGCACTTTGGTTTGGGAAAGATTCCATAGTTATTCCATCATTATATCCACTTTAGCGACGGAAATAATACATTTAGCTAGGGAATTTTTCCTAGCTATTTGGTAATTTTCTTGTAGTGATAAAAGCATATATGATAAACCATTTTTTATATTTAACAACAACCAAAAATAATTCAGAAATAATTATGATACAAAAGTTACAAGGTTAAAACAAAAATATAATAGAAGTTTATAATCATTTAAATCTAAATCATCATCTTCATCATTAGCTTATGAATTTGTCCATGGTTCTTCTACGTGGATACTCTACTAGAACTTGGTGTGCTATCTATCTCATCAAGGCTGCTAACTGTGACTCCATATAGGTCATCTACTATTCCATTACATTATTCATTTTTTTCATCTTATCATTCATTTGTTTCATTTCCTATGTATATATCAATTCAAATATTGATATATATAGCATTTACCATATGGAGTCACAGTTATATGCACGATAACTTATTAATTTAGCAAAAATTAATGATATGACTATCACTTATATAACATTTACCAATATGCACGATAAATAGTGACTAGGAGAATCATGGAGTTTTGTGGCACATATATAGCATTTACTAATCATGTGCATAATTCATCCATAAAACAAATATTAATGCTGGCATTAATATTGATGCTATCTAATATGTCTTTTCTTACTACAATATCAACATTATATAAGTAATATTTTGTATTTACAGATTCATAACATACCACAACTCTCCTAATTGACACCAAGAGTCGACTAGTGTCACACACAATACACACCAAATGTTCCCTCAACATTTTTAGCTTCCCGTCCACCCCACATTGTTGTGCATGCCTAGTGTGAACAGTATGAGTTATGATTTTCTATAGAGCAAGTGGGAAAAATTGCTAATTTATGCACCCCTCATTTGAAATGAAACAACTAGTGATACCAAGGGCACAATAGGCATAATGGGCACATTCATTTTCTCCAAAAAAATAGAAACATCATAGCTAGCACCAAGGGAAATGCACACATGCACTATGCAATTATCGTGCACATGTAGACTACGTTGTTATAGAGCACATGTTCAATCTCTAAAAATATTCAATAACAATCAAAAAAAATAAAGGAATTTACAGATTATCCGATGGATCAATAACAGCAACAAAAAGCATAACTAACCCCCAAATTTATTGTTATGGAAAAAATATGCAGATGGCTATGAAGCTATTTTCTATTTGTCATGTGCTGGAAATCGATGATTAACCCACTTTTGATTAAAAAAAGTTACATGCAATATAAAATGACATAATAATACCATTTTCTCCAGTAAGTCATAAGAAAAAGGAAGGACTGGCATGCACATTTTAGTTCATTGCCAAGGGAGTTTATTGCAATTGAGGAGCACCAACTCGATCAGAGAAGAGTCGTAGCTCAGATTCAGTTTTTAGGTTGAAACTCGTGGATGATGCATTTCCACAATCAAATAATAGATAATGTTTCACAACAGCAAGGCAAACATTGTTTGCTCTCAATAGTTCTTTCCTGCAAGGAGAAAAAAAAAGGTATTGCTAAAGCTTAAGATTGACTATGAAGATTTCAAAGCTTTTGAAAGAGAAACAAATCAAGAAAATTATGAACAAGAACACGTTTCTTTACTTTGGGACATCCGCTCCTACCATAGTTTCAGCTCCATTCCTACCTGGAGAAAATCATCACAATAAATCAAAGAGTGACAATGTTTTTTATTCAAAATCTAATTAAGAATAGCATGCAAACACCTTTATTCACAATTACATTCCACTCCTCCATCTTGTAGTATTTTGTGAAGCATAAAGACTCACACATAACTCATGTAATAACCAAACTGATAAAGACAACATTCTGATTTAATCTTACATAATTAATCTTCAATTGTGTAACCATATATCTGTATATCTTCACTAAAGCTCCTGCTTAACACAAAATTTGAGAGAGATTCATATATATATATTCATATTCTCTAGAAAAGTAGATTGTATTTTAAAAATTAATTCTAGCTGGGAGTAAATTCTCTGGGCTACTTCCAGCTGGGGACATTTTTTCATCAAACACATTAACAGTTTCCAAAACATCAGGTGCACTAATAAACTGCATTAACCTTCAAAAGAAAAAGTAGCAATCAACTTTGGTTAGAAAAACAATTGTTTGGTCTTGTTCGTAACCTTTTGAGATTCTTTTGGTAAAGCAAGTTTCAAGATCTTGTCATTGATCCACTTTGATTTCGATTGAAGATCCTGCTAGACCTGTTAGTGATTATGTGACTTTTAGCTAACTCACAAATGAATTTAAGAGACCACTACCAAACTTCTCTATCTTCACATTGCTCATGATGAACAAAGAACACCTACAATGAACATTTCTGCATCCACATCCACTTCCACCACAGTCATGTCCTTTAGGCGCCATCTACTGTACAAAAAATAAAAAAATAGAAAAAATAATATAGATATGATGAACAACCATAAATTTTAGAATAATATAGACCAATTGATTTCAAAAAAATATAAAAAGTCTTTGATACTATAATATAATAATACAGTTATAATAATTTAATTATCGACATAATGATCATCCTCCAATGTATCTTCTGACATTTCATATGATTCTAATGGATGTTTCAACTCATCTATAGATATAAAATGTTCATCTTAAAGTTCTATAAGGTCATCATCTGAGTCACATAAATTTTTTAGATCTTCACTACATGTACAGGCTCAATATTATTTATGTCATAATTTGATCAAGCTTTTATTTTGCCAATGACCCACCAGTCACTCTTATCACGAGATAAACTTGGATATGTATTATAATATACGTATGTGGATTAAAATGGCATAATAAATGGCACATATTGATTATATATTCTTTTATGGTTAACATCCACTAGCTTATACTCCGAATGAATCTTTGTAACCACATTTCATGTAGGATCAAACCACTCACACATCAAACTTTAATAATACAATCTTATTATTTTTGAGTCCAGGATACTCTAACTCAATAACTTCAGGAAGTTGACCATAATAATCAATCTCATCTTCACTATAACTAGAGCCTTTAATGCATACACCACTATTCATTGTTTCTTTAGAAGAACCATATCTGATTGTGTGAAATTTATATCCATTAATAAAATACCCAGGATAGGTTGTCAGATATCTAAACGGGCCTTTAATTTGATTCTAAATGAATATGTTGGAATCTCCATTTGAAGGATCATTTCCCTGTTGCATAAATTAAACAAATGATGTTAACAACTAAAAGATATTAATAAATCAATTAATTTTAAAAATTGAAACTTAATAATTCTCACATAGTTTTTGAACTAATTCACAAATTTTTTTCTAGCATAGAATCAACCTCATGGAAAGAAATGGTTGGTTGTCTATATTTTAACTACTCAACATAAACACAACACAAATATAAGTAGAGAGAGAATAATGTATATCAATTTTTAATTATTCCTATTAAGCACAAAATTAAACTATGATTAAACCCACAACCATATACATACTCAATATATGGTGTAACCTACTCACAATATAGTAAAACCTAGCTCCGACTTGCTTTGTACTCTTCATCTGTCATACATCTTTTCTTTGCTCTTTTAAATACTCTTCTAGGGTGCTTAAAGATAGATAGTTTTTCCACATATTCATCTTCTAACACCACACGAACTTCATTATTCCGAGGCAAATTTTTATTTTTTGTATTGACATGATCCTCAAAATAATAAGAACAAAAAGATGATGCTTCTTCTACAAAATATGCATTGTAAATTGAACCTTCAACTTTTGACTTGTTTCTAACATTCATTTTCAACATATGAATATACCTACAACCATTATGTTAGATTTCAATTAAATCAAATTACAATATTAATTTATGCTTGAAATAATAAACACGGCTACTTATATTTATTTATCTCTCAAAATGATACATCCACATGTATTGAAGTGGCCAGGCCATCCTTGCTTCATATGCTAAATGGACCATTAATGCTCCATTTAGTCAAAAAATCTCAGTGGGAAAAACTATTCAAGCTTACAAAGAATGAGAGGATGTCATTCTCCAGTCTCACCATGTCATCTATTTTGATTGTGGTTGTAGTTTGCTGTTTGAAGAAGAAACAATATTCTATAAGGACCTTCCAAACACTTATGAGAAGTAATTCACAGAAAGCAATTGGTAAATCTCTACATAAATACATGATAGTCTTTGCTTTTCATTCCAAATAACTTAAGATTCTCATTATCCACACATTTGCCCATATTTGAGATATATCCATTAGGGAATTTCAAATTTTTAACCCAACACAAAATGTCTGACTTGCCTTCTTATCAAGTGTGTAACAAGCTTTAGGGAATTTTCTTGTAGTCTCGTTTAGTTTCAATTTAGGATGCTAATAGTAATAATTAACTTTTGTTTTGATTTTAAAGTGTCCTTTGTTTTTCTCTCTACATAAAGGATAGTGTTTAAAACATTATCAAATAGAATTTTTTCAATATGCATCACAACCAATATTTGATGGATTAAATTGGACTTCCAATAGGGCAAGTCCCAAAAAATACTGTGTTTCCTTCCACCAAATATTTTGCATATTGGTCCATTAGTTCTAGTAACATTCATTTAGTTAACTTCTTTAGACCCAAACTCTGAATCTCTATCAAGATATCTTTTAATGAACCAACAACTGGTACACTATTATCACTATTTTATATTTTTGAAATGTAGTTCTATTTTCGCGAAATGGATGATTTGTAGGTTGAAATCTCAAAGGCAGTACTCCAACCAGACAATATTATATATACAGAAAAATCACTTACCATCCACTTAAGGGTTGCTCGAATAATGAAATTTTGCTTCTTTGAAATGTCATATGTATTCAAGCCACCATCCCACAAATTTTTTAACTCTATTATAAAAGGCTATAAGAAAACATCCAACATTTCTTTCGGATTTTTTCGCCTTGCAATCAATATTGACAAAAACATATATTGCTCCTTTATACACAACCATGTTGGCAAATTATAAGGTGTCACTATCACTAGCTATGTTGGATACTATTGTACAGATTGGCCAAAAGGCTGAAACCATCAGTATAGAGACCCAATCTCACATTTCGACTTTAAACTACAAAATCTTGATGTATATGATTAAAATACTTTCAAGCAAGTGAATTTGATGAATGACGCATCACCCCTTCTTCAACCTCATGCTCAGAATGCCACCTCATATCATGTGCGGTAGTATTTGATGCATATAGTCTTTACAATCGAGGTATTAAAGGAAAGTAATACATCTTCTTAAATGCAACTTTCATCTTTTGTCACATATCTACGACAAGAAGCACCATATTAAACTGAGGTTGATCACAAAACTTACAGCGAATTAATTACTATCACCACCCCAATATAACTTATATCCATTGAAACAACAATCAAATTTTCCAACTAGTACCCCCATACCTCATAGAAACTTCTTAGTGCTGTAAAAGTTATTAGTTACCAAATTATTATCCGAAATAATATCATTCATGAGTTCTATCACCTGATCAAATAATTTCTCAGACATATGATTTTCTAATTTTTTGCTCATAAGTCGAGCCACAAATGACAATTGCGAATGTATTTTACAATTAGGCAACAAATCATTTTTTATAACTTTAAGCATATCAAAAAATTTCTGAGCTTTAGGATTAGATGGTTCATCCATGTAATCCATATTGAATTCACCATCAGCTGCTTCCATGGCCATTCTATGGTATGTGTTTGATGCTTCTTCACTACATGCATATGATTCTTCACCCTCATTTCGGTCAATGTTCAAAGTCATTATACTTTCCCCAAGATAAATCCAAACAAAATAAGTTGGTACAAAGCCATATTTAACCACTTGGCATCTTATAGTGTTTTCATCATGAAATGACATATTTTAACACTTGTAATTATTACATGGACACTTAATTTTATTTCCTTCCATCCATCTCAGTCAACTACATGCAAAGTTGATGAAAGTTCCTAGCTCACTCAAAAAATCTTGATTCAAAATTCCATTCATAAAACTTTTGTACATTCACTGATGATACGAACTCATTTTGCTTTGTTATATTTGCAAATAATAATGCTCAATCATAATTCTGAATGAAACATACAATGAATTCAAATAATACTAATAATAAAATAAAATTATTTATAGATGAATATGCAAAGATAAAATATCATGAATATTGGGGCAATGCATTTGTAGAATCTACATGAAGAAATAAAACATTTATTAGCACACTAATAAATAAAAGATATTATGCTATTACTAGATGAAGGGATCAACCCACCTGAACGTGGATGAACATGAAAGGGAAGTAAAAATGAAAGGAATTGAACGTTTGAAGGAGTAAGCTTCTCACTTCTCAATGAAGATTAAAGAGAAAATTTTCTACTATGATCCGACTCAATTTTTGAATATTATAATAAAAAAGAATGAAAAAATTAATGGAATGAAGATCAAATTCCAAGAACTCTTGGAAAATGAATTAATAAAGAATCCAGACATGAACAAAGATAAATTTCGACTAGAAAACATATCATACAAAGTATTCAACTAGGAAATATAGATGTGAAGCAAGCTACAATTATAGATTCCTAGCATTACAAATATATACATATTAGAGATACTAAGAATTATAGATATTAAAATTAACAATATGTAGTAACACTTATATAACTATAAGACAATTTGACAGATAAGTGAATGGATGATACATGTTTACTTATTGTGTTTATATGCATAATAATTTTATGCATAATGTGTTTGTGCATAATATGTTTATGCATAAATAGATGATGCATAACATTTTAATGCATGAACATGTTTTTATTCATAACATGTTGATGCATAAACAATATGCATAACATTTTGCTATATGCATAAACATGAAATACATTTAACATGATACTATGCATAATGTGTTATTATCCATAAAAATATGTTTTTGCTTAAACACATTATGCATAACATTTTTATGCATAATATTTATGCATAAATAAGTTATGAACAGCATTTCATGCATAAATTTGTGCTTGAGCATAACAAGTTTATGCATAAATAAATAAAATTTATTATCTAATAATAGAAGGGTAATTATGGGTTATAGATTTTGGGAAAAAAATGAGCCAAATCATAAATAATTTTGATTTGGGTCCCTAAAAGTTAAAAAATTGGTGATATTATAATTGGTTTCATTGTATAATCGTTTAACATAATTTTCCCTTTTTTATCATGTTTTATCTATTTTTTTTTATTTTTTTACTATCATATATCATACGATTTATCCTATAATATACTTATAAAAATATATATAGTTTTTCATTTTTATTTTTATTTTTTATAATTTGTATAAGAAAATCAATTATGTGGTAAACATGCCTACATATGATAAAGTTATTTGAAAACTAATTTTTTTGTGCTTAAAATAAAAATTTACCTATTTATTATATTAATATATATCATTGTGAAAAATAATATTTTTACCAGTATTTACCCTATAGAAAATATATTAAATAAATTTTTAATTTTTGTGAAATCACACTAAATATCTATTTTCATTTTAAGTGAGTTGACAAAATATCTTTAGAAAATGATATCTTGATATATATTTTTCACTTATGATATTATTCAAATTGATAAAACTAATAAAGTTTTAGGTTGCAAATTATTTAGACTACATGATGAATTAGAGATATATTTTAAAATTAATTAAATAAAGTTAAAATATTGGAAAGAATAGTTTCCATTTGGTTAAGAGAAAAATATTATAAAATAATTATTTGATAATTCATATTTCATATTTCAAAATATTGAACTACTACAAATACGTTATTTATATGATTACTATAATATAAATATATATAGTAAAAAACTTGTGTGTAAAAGGATAATTGACTCTGTTTTTAGTTGCATTAGGATACTTCCCAATTAAATCCTTAACAATAGCCAATAACCAACAAACAATTTGCACATCCACACTGCTCAACACAAATACCAACACCTATTTTGTGATTAACATCCAAAACCACAATACTGTCTGAGTGGCAATAAACATGGATATCAAGGCTGCATACCTACTATGCAACATTAACATCCAGACAATGAGAAAGCATTATATCACACATGCATGAAGTATGTATATGAATCAGTTCATATAAGCAATCCAAGCATACCATGGTTATTAATGATTTTGGTACTTGTAATGATTTACCATGAACATCTAGATTAATACTATGTGCATGAGGAGGATCCTCGGCCATTTATATAATTATGGCAAAAACTTGACTTTACACGTTATCATACGGACACAAATATCTACTATATAATTTCTTTGGAAAATGCAATATGCGGTAATATTTAGGGTAGAAGGAGAATTTCGAAAAAACAAATAGCAGAATCCAAACACACACTCCTGCATTAAGATAATCAATGAAAAGTTAGGTTATAAAGCATACCTCAAATATATAAGAAACTCATAGCTAAAAGAATTCTCACTTACTCTACTAATAGGTTAGGATGTATCCATGTAAAGAGAGAGAGGCAAACTACAGAGGAGTTTGATGCTTGTTAGTGTTGTCACTATTGTCTCGACAACAAGTGAGCACAAAACGATAGTGGTTAGAAGTTTTAAAATTCCCAAAATAATTTAATTTTTCATTATCAAAACATTAAATAAATAATAAATATATAAAATACATAAAAACTCATATTTTTATTATTATAAAATATTTTCAACAAGTTTATGTTCGTGTAGCAAGGTACAAATTAAAAACAAACATCTTATAATTTTTAATTATCAAATTAATAAAACAATAAATATATAAATAAATTCAAAAAATAAATGTATAGCCTTATAACTAGAAACAAAAATCAAATGACTACAAAATTTGAAAACTTCATATTGCAAGACACATATGAAAATATGATGGGTCTTTAAGCCACTCTCCTAAAAGTTATAAAACACTCTTTATGTTAAAAAAAAATATATATATTTTTTATGTTTATAAATTTTTAAGAATTCATATTAATTTTTATAAAGATAATATGAAAAAATTTTAAAGGCTTAAAATTTCATATTATTTGACATAATTTATAATTTTTAAAATTCTAAAAATTACTTAAAGTGAGAAGTGTATTAAAAAAAAGTTATATTTATTATTTTAATAAAGGTAGAATATTAAAAGCTAAAAGTAAAAATCTTACTCAATTATTTAATTCTTATAAATTTTATTAGGGGCAAATATCTATGTATTTATCTTTAAATATCAATTTATGTTCTTTTAAATTATATTTATAATTCATAATTTTGAAATTGTTTAGTAATTATATTTTAAAAAGTTTTCTATAATCAAAGAAGATATTCTTTTTAACTTTAAATAATATTAATAATAACTAGTGTATTCGTTAATTCAAATATTTTTGTAAATATCTTTTATTTAATCATACAATTAATTATTTTAGCTTTTTATTAAAAGAAATTTTAATTTATATTCATTTATTTTTTAAAATATCTTATAAATTAT
Organism: Sapria himalayana; assembly: GCA_029783825.1. Classification (NCBI taxonomy): domain Eukaryota; kingdom Viridiplantae; phylum Streptophyta; class Magnoliopsida; order Malpighiales; family Rafflesiaceae; genus Sapria; species Sapria himalayana. The sequence continues at coordinate 129,671 of JAREIK010003641.1, read as the reverse complement.
TATAATAATAGAATTAATTAAATAATGTTTTTTAATACAAATATTTAAATTTCATAATTAAAAATTTTTAAAAAAATGTATGTATAATTTTTTAAAAATTTTATAATCATAAAATAGTTATTTTAGTCTTTATTAATGTAAATATTTTCCGTATTTATATATATTTGAAATTATTTATTTAAAATATCCTATTTTTATAATTATATGAGGAGAATGTATCTTTCACGGGTCACTTATTATAGACCATTAAATACCTTTAATATACAAAAATACATAAAATATTAAAACAAATAAAATGTTATAAAGAATTAAATCTTTAAAGATTAGCGATAGAAATTATCACCAGCCCAAATAGCTAAGTAAAAATCTCTAAATAAAGGCATATATTTTGTAAAAATTATCATTTAAGGAATAATCACTTATAATTAAATATAAAATCATAAAAAAATAAATATAATTATTTAGTGATGAATTTGTCTCGAACTAATTAGCTAGGGATAATCCATCGCTAAAGCCATTGCTAAAATTTCTGCCATTCTTTACATGAAAATCTATCACAATATTAACCAAAGAAAATTTTTAATCAAAAAATTCTATCACTAATCTATCAGAAATCCTTCGAAAATTTGTAATTAAAGGTAAAATAAAAAATCTTTTGCTATTATTTAGCAAAACCCTCGTAAATTAGCTAGGGAGAATTCCCTTGCTAAATTTTACAAGCTAAACAGTCATTTTCTTGTAGTGATCTATATGTTTTTCTATCTATATATCTATTTGTTATTCTATCTATATATCTATCTATCTGTTTATCAATCTATCTATCTATTTGTATATCTTATATATATCTTTCAATCAATCAATCAATCAATCTAGCTATATAACTATTTGTCTCTCTATCTATCTTTCTATTAATTAATCAAACTATCTGTCTATCTGTCTATCTATCAATTTATCTATCTATCTGACTATCAATCTATTAATTTATATATCTATCTCTCAAACTTTTTATCAATTTATCTGTCTATCTATTTTTCAATTTTTATGTCTATCTATTATTCTATCTATCTATCCAACTATCTTTCTAATTATCTATTTAACTATATATATATATATATATATATCTATCTATCTATCTATATGTTTGTCTATGTATTTATCTATCAGTATATCTATATGTCTATCTATCTAAATATATGTCTATCTATTTATGTATGTATCTATCTATATATCTATATGTCTATCTGTTTATGTATCTATCTATCTATATATCTATATGTCTATCTAACTAAATATATATCTTTATAATATCTCTATATCTGTCTATCTAACCCATCTAGTTATATATCTATTTGTCCATCTATATGTGTATCTATCTATCAATATATCTGTTTATCTTTTTATCTATCTATCTGTCTATTTATTTATTAATCTATTTATCTATATATCGATCTATTTGTCTATTATCAATCTATCTATCTATTTGTCTATCTATCTGTCTATCTATTAGTCTATCTATCTATTTTTCAATCTATCTATCTACCAATCTATCAATCTAACTATTTGTATATTATGTTTTCTATCTATCTATAAATGTACCTATTAATATGTATATCAATCTGTCTATCAATGTATCTATCAATCTGTCTATCAACTTGAATATCTATTTATCTATTTGTATATCTATAAGTCTATCTATCTGTCTATCTGATTGTTTATCGATCCATCTATTTATCTATCTATCCATCTATCTATAAGTCTATCTATATGTCTATCTTTCCGTCTATCTACATGTCAATCAATCTATCTATATATCTCTCTTTCTATCTATATATTGATTTGCCTATCACTCTGCATATTGTTGAGTCTATCTATCATTCTAACTATCAATCAATCAATCTATCTGTTTGTCTATCTATCTATCAATCTATAATTCTAACTATTTCTCTATCTTTATATCTATCTATTTGTTTATCTATCTATCTGTTTATCTATCTGTTTATCTATTTGTTTATCTATCTATCAATTTATCTAGGTATCGATCTATCTATATATCAATCTGTCTATCTATTTGTAAATCTATCTATCTAACAATCTATCTATTAATATGTCTATCAATGTGTATATATATCTTTATAGCTATCTATCTATCTTGTTATATATATATTTATTTGTCCATCTATATGTCAATCTATCACTCTATCTATGTATTTATCTATCTGTTTCTCAATTTGAGCATCTATCTATCTATAAGTCTATTTATTTATCTATCTATATGTGTATCAATCTATCTTTCTTTCTATATAACTATCTATCTAAATATATATCAATCTATCTCTCTCTAACTATCTTTCTATCTATCTCTCTATCTATCTGCATATCTATTTGTTTATCTATCTCTCTATCAGCTTGTCTATCTATTTGTCTCCCTATTTGTCTATCTATCTATCTATCTTATATATATGTCTATCTATTTGTTTATCTATCAATCTATCTTTATGAATATCTAATTATCTATCAATCAATCTTTCTATCTATTTATTCTCTATATAATTATCTATCCATTATTCTATATATCTATCTATCAATTTTTATATCTTTCTATCTATATATCTATCTATTTGTTAATATAACTATCTATATATCTGTCTATGTAAATGTCTATATATCTATCTATCTCTCCATATATGTACCTAGTTATATATCTAACAATCTATCTATCTATCTATATATTTGTCTATATATCTATATATATATATATATATCTATCAATCTATTTATCTATCTATTAATCTATCTATCTGTCTGACTATCAATCTTTCTATCGTAATTTCTTTATATATATATATATATACCTATTTGTCTATATATATGTCTATCTATCTATCTATCTATCTATTAATCTATATTTTTGTCTATCTATATGTCTATATAACAATTTGTCTATCTATCAGTATATCTATGTTTTTCTACCTATTTATATTTTTGTCTATCTATATGTATAACAATGTGTACATCTATTTAACTATCAATCTGTCTATCATTTTGTCTATCAATTTGCCTATTAATCTATCTATTAATCTATATATAAATGTAATTATCAATCTTTCTATCAATATATCTATCAATCTAGATATCTATATGTTTATATATCTTTCAATCTATGTGTTTAATTATATGTGTATATATCGATCTTTCTGACGGTCTATCTATCCATCTATCTTACAGACTATCAATCCATCTTTCTATCAATCTTAACCTCCTATCTATTTGTCTATCTATCCATCTATATATCCAACTATCAATTCATCTTTCTATCATCTATATTTGTGTCTATCTATCTGTTTTTTATCTAGCTTTATATTTATCTATCTGTAAGTCTATTTGTCTATCTATCCATATATATATATATATATATATATATCTCTCTTTATTTGTTTATATATCTGACAATCTATCTATCTATATATCTATCTAATTATCTATCTGTGTATCTGTCTATTAATCAATCTATCAATCAATCTATCTATGTGTATATATCCGTGTCTATATGTCTATCCATCTAATTATCTAATTGTCTATATATATATATATATATATATATATATATATATATATATATCTATCTATCTATTTATGTATCTATGTATCTATGTATCTATCTATCAGCATGTCTATATATGTGTATATCTCTCTATATATCAATCTCTCTATATATGTGTCTACCTTAATGTCTCATTGTCTGTATATCTATATGTCTATCTATCTTTCTATTATCTATCTATCTATCTCATATCTCATATATTTTATCTATCTATCTATCTATATCTATTTATATCATTCTATCTATCGATCCTATCTATCTATCATCTATTTATCTATCTATCTATTTATATGTCTATCTATCTGGCAAGTTATGTTATATATATATATAGATATATATATATTTATATATATTATTAATATATATATATATATGTCTATCCAATTTGTTTATCTATCTATCTACCTATTTGTCAATATATATAGATATCTACCTATTTATGAATTGTATATCATATATTCATCTATCCTTCTTATCTATTAATCTATTTGTTTATCTATCTATTAATCTATATTTTATGTTATATGTTAACTATATATTTATCTATCTATTTATCTCTCTATCAATCAATTTGTCTGCATATATTCTATCTATCTATATATTATCTATATATCAATCTATTTATGTCTCTGTATATAAATCTGTTTATCATTTGTCTATGATCTATCTAGCAATTTGTCTATTATCTATCTATCATTTGTCTATCTCTCTATCTATCTATTAATCTCTTTATCAATCTATATATTCTATCTAACATCTCTTTGTCTACCTATCTATCCAACTACCTATATCTATCTGTGTAAATTTGTAACCATCTATCTAACTAACTAACTATCTGTCCTTCTATTTATTCTCTATCACTCTATCTATGAATCAATCTATGTATCTTTCTATTCATCTATCTTTCTATTATCTATCAGTCAATCTATATGTCTATCTTTGCATTTATCTAACTGTATATCTATACATATATCTTTGCTATATTTATATGTCGATTAATCTTTCTTTCTATCTGTGTGTCTATATGTTATCTTTATATCTTTTATATATCTTTATATCTTTCTTTCTATCTGTTATATATATTTATATCTATCTATCTGCGCTATCTATCTATTTATCTATCTTTATATTTCAATGTCTATCTGTATGACTATCTTTATGCGTAATCTGCCAATATTTTTCTATCAATATGATAGATATCATTCTGTTTATCTATCTCTCAATCATTCTTTCTCTTTATCTTTCTATCGATTTATATATCTATCTATCATTCTATCTATGTATATATCTATTTATCTATCTATATCTATCTATCTATTTATCTGTCTTTCTATATATCTATTTGACTGTCTATCTATCTATCACACTATCTATCAATCTAGCTATCTTTTTGTCTATCTATCTATCTATTTTTCTGTCTATAGGATATTCTATCTTTCTATCTATCTATATGCCTTTAGTCTATCTATATGTATACTATCTATATCTTTCTGTTTATCTATTTATCTATAGTCTATCTATTTGTCTTTAAATCTATCTATATATCTATCTTTCTATCTATCTATATATCTATATGTCTATATGTTTGTCTATCTATCTTTTTGTTTGTTTGTCTATATGTCTATCTAGCTATCGATCAATCTATTTGTCTATCAGTATGTCTTTATATCTTTCTATCTGTATGACTGTGTATCTATTTATATTTCTTTCTATATATCTGTCTATCTATCTATCTGTATGTGTATCTATCTGTTTATCTATTGTGTCTATTATCAGTTTATTAATCAATCTTTCAATATGTCTATGTATTTATCTATCTTTCTGTCTATTTATCTATCTAGATGTCAATTATCTAGCAATATATCTATCTTTTCTCTATATATATCTCTTATGTCTATTTATGTATATTCTATCTATCTAGCTATCTATGTCTATTCTTTCTATCTATCAATCTGTCTATCTATCTATCTAACTATTTTTTCTATCCTATCTATATATCTATAGGGGTCATATATATTTTAATCTATCTATCTATTTCTCTATTTTTCTATTATTTGTCTATCTTTCAGCTATCAATCAATCTAACTAACTATCTATCTATATATTTATCTTATATCTATCTATTTTTTTATATATCATCTATCATTCAATCTGCCATCTATCTATCTACCTATTTATTAATTTTCTATATATAAGTTTATATTGTCTATCGTATCTATCTATCTATCTATCTTTCTATTATGTCTATCTATATGGTCTTTTCAATATGTCTATCTATCTTTTTATCACTCAATTTATATATATATCTATCTATCTATCTTTCAGTCTATATATCCGTCTATCTGATCCATCTACTTTCCATATATCAATGTGTCCATCTATCATTCAATTTAGATATATATCTATCTATATGTCTATGTGTCTATCGATCTCTATAATGTGACTAATTCTATCTAACTATTGTTTATCTATCTTTATATCTATCTATATATTAGTCTATCTATCTTCAAACATCAACTTATCTATCTGACTATTTATTAGTCACTCTATCTATCTATCTAAAGGGTAGTTATGTGTTTATATATATATCTAACTAACTGCCTATTATCTACCTATCAATCTATATATCTATTTGTAAATCTAACTATATCTATCTATCTATACTATCTATATGTCTGTATATATATCTTTCTATTTATCTTTCTATCATTAATATTTGTCTATATTATATATCTGTCTATACTATCTTTATCTATATCTAGCTATCTATCTGTGTATATATCTATCTATTTATCTATCTGTCTATATAGCTATATATATATATATCTGATATATATATATGTCTGTGTATATCAATTTGTCTATCACTCTATCTATCATTTGTCAATCAATCAACCTGTCTATTAATCTATCTATAAATCTTTTATTAATGTTTATCAATCTATTTAATTATTAGCAAACTTTCTATCTATCTAACTATCTATCATCTACCGATCTATCTATCTATATATATCTATCTGTCTATCTATCAGGTATCTATATATCTAGTTTTATAGTCAATCTATCCATCTATTTATTTGTCTTCTATTTGTCTATCTTTAAATTTATCTATCTGTCTAAATATATATCAATCTATATGTTTATCTATCGTATATCTATATGTATATCTTTTTTTCTATGTATTGCTACTCTATCTTTTTCTATCTAATGTCTATAGTTTATCTATTTGTCTTTCTATATGTCTTTCTATCTTTCTATTTATGTATATATCTTTTATCTATCTATCTATCTATCTATTTGTCTATCTATCTGTCTATATATATATATATATATATATATATATATATATATATATCAGTCAATCTATCTATCTGTCTATCTATCTATCTATTTATCAGTCTATCTATCTATCTTTCTGTTTATCGCTCTGTCTATTTATCTGTCTATATGATAGTCTATCTTTTTGTCTATCTATCTGTCTATTATGTGTCTAATTGCCTATATAATTTGTCTATATTCTATCTATCTATAAGTCAATCTATTTGTCTGTCGATCTATCTATATATCTATTTGTCTATCT
>JAREIK010003641.1:72500-119490 GCA_029783825.1 Sapria himalayana | reverse complement strand
TAGGGCAAGTCCCAAAAAAATACTATGTTTCCTTCCACCAAATATTTTGCATATTGCTCCATTAGTTCTAGTAACATTCATTTAGTTAACTTCTTCAGACCCAAACTCTAAATCTCTATCAAGATATCTTTTAATGAACCAACAACTGGTACACTATTATCACTATTTTATTTTTTGAAATGTAGTTCTATTTTTGCGAAATGGATGATTTGTAGGTTGAAATCTCAAAGGCAGTACTCCAACCAGACAATATTATATATACAGAAAAATCACTTACCATCTACTTAAGGGTTGCCCACATAATGAAATTTTGCTTCTTTGAAATGTCATATGTATTCAAGCCACCATCCCACAAATTTTTTAACTCTATTATAAAAGGTTATAAGAAAACATCCAACATTTCTTTCGGATTTTTTCGCCCTGCAATCAATATTGACAAAAACATATATTGCACCTTTATACAAAACCATGTTGGCAAATTATAAGGTGTCACAATCACTAGCTATGTTGGATACTATTGTACAGATTGGCCAAAAGGCTGAAACCATCAGTATAGAGACCCAATCTCACATTTCGACTTTCAACTACAAAATCTTGATGTATATGATTAAAATACTTTCAAGCAAGTGAATTTGATGGATGACTAATAACCCCTTCTTCAACCTCATGCTCAGAATGCCACCTCATATCATGTGCTGTAGTATTTGATGCATATAGTCTCTACAATCGAGGTATTAAAGGAAAGTAATACATCTTCTTAAATGCAACTTTCATCTTTTGTCGCATATTTGCGACAAGAAACACTTTATTAAACTGAGGTTGATCACAAAACTTACAGTGAATTAATTACTATCACCACCCCAATATAACTTATATCCATTGAAACAACAATCAAATTTTCCAACTTGTACCCCCATACCTCATAGTAACTTCTTAGTGCTGTAAAAGTTATTAGTGACAAATTATTATCCGGAATAATATCATTCATGAGTTCTATCACCTGATCAAATAATTTCTCAGACATATGATTTTCTAATTTTTTGCTCATAAGTCGAGCCACAAATGACAATTGCGAATGTATTTTACAATTAGGCAAACTCATTTTTTATAACTTTAAGCATATCAAAAAATTTCTGAGCTTTAGGATTAGATGGTTCATCCATGTAATCCATATTGAATTCACCATCAGCGGCTTCCATGGCCATTCTATGGTATGTGTTTGATGCTTCTTCACTACATGCCTATGATTTTCACCCTCATTTCAGTCAATGTTCAAAGTCATTATACTTTCCACAAGATAAATCCAAACAAAATAAGTTGGTACAATGCCATATTTAACAACTTGGCATCTTATAGTGTTTTCATCACGAAATGACATATTTTAACACTTGTAGTTATTACATTGACACTTAATTTTATTTCCTTCCATCCATCTCAGTCAACTACATGCAAAGTTGATGAAAGTTCCTAGCTCACTCAAAAAATCTTGATTCAAAATTCCATTCATAAAACTTTTGTACATTCACTAATGATACGAACTCATTTTGCTTTGTTATATTTACAAATAATAATGCTCAATCATAATTCTGAATGAAACATACAATGAATTCAAATAATACTAATAATAAAATAAAATTACTTATAGATGAATATGCAAAGATAAAATATCATGAATATTGAGGCAATGCATTTGTAGAATCTACATGAAGAAATAAAACAATTATTAGCACACTATAAAATAAAAGATATTATGCTATTACTAGATGAAGGGATCAAACCACGTGAACGTGGATGAACATGAAAGGGAAGTAAAAATGAAAGGAATTGAATGTTTGAAGGAGTAAGCTTCTCACTTCTCAATGAAGATCAAAGAGAAAATTTTCTACTATGATTCGACTCAATTTTTGAATATTAAATAAAAAAGAATGAAAAAATTAATGGAATGAAGATCAAATTCCAAAACTCTTGGAAAATGAATTAATAAAGAATCCAGACATGAACAAAGATAAATTTCGACTAGAAAACATATCATACAAAGTATTCAACTAGGAAATATAGATGTGAAGCAAGCTACAATTACAGATTCCTAGCATTACAAATATATACATATTAGAGATACTAAGAATTACAGATATTAAAATTAACATAATGTAGCAACACTTATATAACTATAAGACAATTTGACAGATAAGTGAATGGATGATACATGTTTACTTATTGTGTTTATATGCATAATAATTTTATGCATAATGTGTTTGTGCATAATATGTTTATGCATAAATAGATGATGCATAACATTTTAATGCATGAACATGTTTTTATTCATAACATGTTGATGCATAAACAATATGCATAACATTTTGCTATATGCATAAACATGAAATACATTTAACATGATACTATGCATAATGTGTTATTATTCATAAAAATATGTTTTTGTTTAAACACATTATGCATAACATTTTTATGCATAATATTTATGCATAAATAAGTTATGCACAGCATTTCATGCATAAATATGTGCTTGAGCATAACAAGTTTATGCATAAATAAATATAATTTATTATCTAATAATAGAAGGGTAATTATGGGTTTTAGATTTTGGGAAAGAAAATGACCCAAATCATTAATAATTTTGATTTGGGTCCCTAAAAGTAAAAAAATTGGTGATATTATAATTGGTTTCATTGTATAATCTTTTAACATAATTTCCCCTTTTTTATCATGTTTTATCTATTTTTTTTATTTTTTTACTATCATATATCATACGATGTATCCTATAATATACTTATAAAAATATATATAGTTTTTCATTTTTATTTTTATTTTTATAATTTGTATAAGAAAATCAATTATGTGGTAAACATGCCTACATATGATAAAGTTATTTGAAAACTAATTTTTTTGTGCTTAAAATAAAAATTTACCTATTTATTATATTAATATATATCATTGTGAAAAATAATATTTTTACCAGTATTTACCCGGTAGAAAATATATTAAATAAATTTTTAATTTTTGTGAAATCACACTAAATATCTATTTTCATTTTAAGTGAGTTGACAAAATATCTTTAGAAAATGATATCTTGATATATATTTTTCACTTATGATATTATTCAAATTGATAAAACTAATAAAGTTTTAGGTTGAAAATTATTTAGACTGCATGATGAATTAGAGAGAAATTTTAAAATTAATTAAATAAAGTTAAACTATTGGAAAGAATAGTTTACATTTGGTTAAGAGAAAAATATTATAAAATAATTATTTGATAATTCATATTTCATATTTCAAAATATTGAACTACTAAATACGTTATTTATATGATTACTATAATATAAATATATATAGTAAAAAACTTGTGTGTAAAAGGATAATTGACTCAGTTTTAGGTTGCATTAGGATACTTCCCAATTAAATCCTTAACAATAGCCAATAACCAACAAACAATTTGCACATCCACACTGCTCAACACAAATACCAACACCTATTTTGTGATTAACATCCAAAACCACAATACTGTCTGAGTGGCAATAAACATGGATATCAAGCCTGCATACCTACTATGCAACATTAACATCCAGACAATGAGAAAGCATTATATCACACATGCATGAAGTATGTATACGAATCAGTTCATATAAGTAATCCAAGCATACCATGGTTATTAATGATTTTGGTACTTGTAATGATTTACCATGAACATCTAGATTAATACTATGTGCATGAGGAGGATCCTCGGCCATTTATATAATTATGGCAAAAGCTTGACTTTACACGTTATCATACATACACAAATATCTACTATATAATTTCTATGGAAAATGAAATATGCGGTAATATTTAGGGTAGAAGGAGAATTTCGAAAAAACAAATAGCAGAATCCAAACACACACTCCTGCATTAAGATAATCGATGAAAAGTTAGGTTATAAAGCATACCTCAAATAAATAAGAAACTAATAGCTGAAGGAATTCTCACTTACTCTACTAATAGGTTAGGATGTATCCATGTAAAGAGAGAGAGGCAAACTACAGAGGAGTTTGATGCTTGTTAGTGTTGTCACTATAGTCTCGACAACAAGTGAACACAAAACGATAGTGGTTAGAAGTTTTAAAATTCCCAAAATAATTTAATTTTTCATTATCAAAACATTAAATAAATAATAAATATATAAAATACAAAAAAAACATATTTTTATTATTATAAAATATTTTCAACAAGTTTATGTTCATGTAGCAAGGTACAAATTAAAAACAAACATCTTATAATTTTTAATTATCAAATTAATAAAACAATAAATATATAAATAAATTCAAAAAATAAATGTATAGCCTTATAACTAGAAACAAAAAAAATGACTACAAATTTGAAAACTTCATATTGCAAGGCACATATGAAAATATGATGGGTCTTTAAGCAACTCTCCTAAAAGTTATAAAACACTCTTTATGTTAAATATATATATATATATTTTTTATGTTTATAAATTTTTAAGAATTCATATTAATTTTTATAAAGATAATATGAAAAAATTTTAAAGGCTTAAAATTTCATATTATTTGACATAATTTATAATTTTTAAAATTCTAAAAATTACTTAAAGTGAGAAGATTATTAAAAAAAAGTTATATTTATTATTTTAATAATGGTAGAATATTAAAAGCTAAAAGTAAAAATCTTACTCAATTATTTAATTCTTATAAATTTTAGTAGGGGCAAATATCTATGTATTTATCTTTAAATATCAATTTATGTTCTTTTAAATTTTATGAAAATTTTTAAATTATATTTATAATTCATAATTTTAAAATTGTTTAGTAATTATATTTTAAAAAGTTTTCTATAATCAAAGAAGATATTTTTTTAACTTTAAATAATAATATTAACTAGTGTATTCGTTAATTCAAATATTTTTGTAAATATCTTTTATTTAATCGTATAATTAATTATTTTAGCTTTTTATTAAAAGAAATTTTAATTTATATTCATTTATTTTTTAAAATATCTTATAAATTATTATAATTATAGAATTAATTATTTAATGTTTTTTAATACAATATTTAAATTGCATAATTAAAAATTTTTAAAAAAATGTATGTATAATTTTTAAAAAATTTTATAATCATAAAATAGTTATTTTAGTCTTTATTAATGTAAATATTTTCCGTATTTATATATATTTGAAATTATTTATTTAAAATATCCTATTTTTATAATTATATGAGGAGAATGTATCTTTCAAGGATCGCTTATTATAGACCATTAAATACCTTTAATATACAAAAATACATAAAATATTAAAACAAATAAAATGTTATAAAAAATTAAATCTTTAAAGATTAGCGATAGAAATTATCACCATCCCAAATAGCTAAGTAAAAATCTCTAAATAAAGGCATATATTTTGTAAAAATTATCATTTAAGGAATAATCACTTATAATTAAATATAAAATCATAAAAAAATAAATATAATTATTTAGTGATGAATTTGTCTCGAACTAATTAGCTTGGGATAATCCATCGCTAAAGCCATTGCTAAAATTTTTGCCATTCTTTACATGAAAATCTATCACAATATTAACCAAGGAAAATTTTTAATCAAAAATTTCTATCACTAATCTATCAGAAATCCTTCGAAAATTTGTAATTCAAGGTAAAATAAAAATTTTTCTATTATTTAGCAAAACCATCACAAATTAGCTAGGGAGAATTCCCTTGCTAAATTTTACAAGCTAAACAGTCATTTTCTTGTAGTGATCTATATGTTTTTCTATCTATATATCTATATGTTAATCTATCTATATATCTATCTATCTGTTTATCAATCTATCTATCTATTTGTATATCTTATATATATCTTTCAATCAATCAATCAATCAATCTAGCTATATAACTATTTGTCTCTCTATCTATCTTTCTATTAATTAATCAATCTATCTATCAATCAATCAATCTGTCTATCTATCAATTTATCTATCTATCTGACTATCAATCTATTAATTTATATATCTATCTCTCAATCTTTTTATCAATTTATCTGTCTATCTATTTGTCAATTTTTATGTCTATCTATTATTCTATCTATCTATCCAACTATCTTTCTAATTATCTATTTAACTATATATATATATATATCTATTTGTTTGTCTATGTATCTATCTATCAGTATATCTATATGTCTATCTATCTAAATATATGTCTATCTATTTATGTATCTATCTATCTATATATCTATATGTCTATCTATCTAAATATATATCTTTATAATATCTCTATATCTGTCTATCTAACCCATCTAGTTATATATCTATTTGTCCATCTATATGTGTATCTATCTATCAATATATCTGTCTATCTATTTATCTATCTACCTGTCTATTTAAAAATCTATCTATCTATCTATATATCGATCTATTTGTCTATTATCAATCAATTTATCTATTTGTCTATCTATCTATCTATCTATTAGTTTATCTATCTATTTTTCAATCTATCTATCTACCAATCTATCTATCTAACTATTTGTATATTAAGTTTTCTATCTATCTATAAATGTACCTATTAATATGTATATCAATCTGTCTATCAATGTATCTATCAATCTGTCTATCAACTTGAATATCTATTTATCTATTTGTATATCTATAAGTCTATTTATCTGTCTATCTGATTGTTTATCGATCCATCTATCTATCTATCTATCCATCTATCTATAAGTCTATCTATATGTCTATCTTTCCGTCTATCTACATGTCAATCAATCAATCTATCTATCTCTCTTTCTATCTATCTATTGATTTGCCTATCACTCTACATATTGTTGAGTCTATCTATCATTCTAACTATCAATCTATCTATCTATCTGTTTGTCTATCTATCTATCAATCTATAATTCTAACTATTTCTCTATCTTTATATCTATCTATTTGTTTATCTATCTATCTATTTATCTAATTATCTATCTGTTTATCTATCTGTTTATCTATCTGTTTATCTATCTATAAATTTATCTAGGTATCAATCTATCTATATATCAATCTGTCTATCTATTTGTAAATCTATCTATCTAATAATCTATCTATTAGTATGTCTATCAATGTGTATATATATCTTTATAGCTATCTATCTATCTATCTTGTTATATATATATTTATTCGTCCATCTATATGTCAATCTATCACTCTATCTATGTATTTATCTATCTGTTTATCAATTTGAGCATCTATCTATCTATATGTGTATCAATCTATCTCTCTCTAACTATCTTTCTATCTATCTCTCTATCTATCTGCATATCTATTTGTTTATCTATCTATCTCTTTATCAGCTTGTCTATCTATTTGTCTCCCGATTTGTCTCCCTATTTGTCTATCTATCTATCTATCTATCTATATATATGTCTATCTGTTTGTTTATCTATCAATGTATCTTTATGAATATCTAATTATCTATCAATCAATCTTTCTATCTATTTATTCTCATATAATTATCTTTCCATTATTCTATATATTTATCTATCAATTTTTATATCTTTCTATCTATATATCTATCTATTTGTTAATATAACTATCTATATATCTGTCTATGTAAATGTCTATATATCTATCTATCTCTCCGTATATGTACCTAGTTATATATCTAACAATCTATCTATCTATTTGTCTATATATCATATATATATATATATATATATATATATATCATATATATATATATCTATATATTTATATATCTATATCTATCTGTCTGACTATCAATCTTTCTATCGTAATTTCTTAATATATATATATATCTATCTATATATGTATCTATTTGTCTAATATATATCTATCTATCTATTAATCTATATTTTTGTCTATCTATATGTATATAACAATTTTTCTATCTATCGGTATTCATGTCTTTCTACCTATTTATATTTTTGTCTATCTATATGTATATCAATGTGTACATCTATTTAACTATCAATCTGTCTATCATTTTGTCTATCAAATTGCCTATTAATCTATCTATTAATCTATATAAATGTAATTATCAATCTTTCTATCAATATATCTATCAATCTAGATATCTATATGTTTATATATCTTTCAATCTATGTGTCTAATTATATGTGTATATATCGATCTTTTTGACTGTCTATCTATCCATCTATCTTACAGACTATCAATCCATCTTTCTATCAATCTTAACCTCCTATCTATTTGTCTATCTATCCATCTATATATCCAACTATCAATTCATCTTTCTATCATCTATATTTGTGTCTATCTATCTATTTTTTATCTAGCTTTATATTTATCTATCTGTAAGTCTATTTGTCTATCTATCCATTATATATATATATACTTTATTTTTTTATATATCTGACAATCTATCTATCTATCTATATATCTATCTAATTATCTATTTGTCTATCTGTCTATTAATCAATCAATCTTTCTATCTATCTATGTGTATATATGTGTGTCAATATGTCTATCCATCTAATTATCTAATTGTCTATATATATATATATGTATATCTATCTATATACCTATCTATCTATCTATCTATGTATCTATGTATCTATCTATCAGCATGTCTATATATGTGTATATCTCTCTATATATCAGTCTCTCTATATATGTGTCTACCTTAATGTCTCATTATCTATATATCTATATGTCTGTCTATCTTTCTATTTATCTATCTATCTAAGTCTCTATATATTTTATATCTATCTATATATCTATCTATATATCTATCTTTCTATCATTCTATCTATCGATCTTACTATCTATCTATCTATATATCTATCTATTTATCTATTTATCTATCTATTTATATGTCTGTCTATCTGGCAATGTATATGTCTATATATATATATATATATATAATATATATATATTATTATATATATATATATATATATGTCTATCAATTTGTTTATCTATCTATCTACTTATTTGTCAATATATATATATATATATCTACCTATCTATGAATTTGTATATCTATATATTCATCTATCCTTCTTATCTATTAATCTATTTGTCTATCTATCTATTAATCTATCTATTTATCTGTCTATATGTCTAACTATATATTTATCTATCTGTTTATCTCTCTATCAATCAATTTGTCTACATATATTTCTATCTATCTATATATTTATCTATATATCTATCAATCTATTTATGTCTCTGTATATAAATCTGTCTATCAATTTGTCTATGAATCTATCTAGCAATTTGTCTATTAATCTATCTATCAATTTGTCTATCTCTCTATCTATCTATCTATCTATTAATCTCTTTATCAATCTGTTTATCTATCTATATAACTATCTCTTTGTCTACCTATCTATCCAACTACCTACCTATCTATCTGTGTAAATTTGTAACCATCTAACTAACTAACTAACTATCTGTCTATCTTTCTATTTATCTATCAGTCTATCTATGAATCAATCTATGTATCTTTCTATTCATCTATCTTTCTATTTATCTATCGGTCTATCTATATGTCTATCTTTGCATTTATCTAACTGTATATCTATACATATATCTTTGTCTATATTTATATGTCGATTAATCTTTCTTTCTATCTGTGTGTCTATATGTTTATCTTTATATCTTTTTATATATCTTTCTATCTTTCTTTCTATCTGTGTATATATATTTTTATCTATCTGTCTATCTGTCAGTCTATCTATCTTTCTATTTCAATGTCTATCTGTATGACTATCTTTATGCCTATCTGCCAATCTATTTTTCTATCAATATGATAGTATATCATTCTGTTTATCTATCTCTCAATCATTATTTAATTCTTTTTATCTTTCTATCGATTTATATATCTATCTATCATTCTATCTATGTATATATCTATTTATCTATCTATATATCTATTTATCTATTTATCTGTCTTTCTATATATATATTTGACTGTCTATCTATCTATCACATTATCTATCAATCTAGCTATCTTTTTGTCTATCTATCTATCTATTTTTCTGTCTATAGGATATTCTATCTTTCTATCTATCTATATGTCTTTAGTCTATCTATATGTATACTATCTATATCTGTCTGTTTATCTATTTATCTATAGTCTATCTATTTGTCTTTAAATCTATCTATATATTTATCTTTCTATATATCTATATATCTGTATGTCTATATGTTTGTCTATCTATCTATTTGTCTGGTTGTCTATATGTCTATCTAGCTATCGATCAATCTATTTGTCTATCAGTATGTCTTTATATCTTTCTATCTGTATGACTGTCTATCTATTTATATTTCTTTCTATATATCTGTCTATCTATCTATCTATCTATCTGTCTGTGTATCTATCTGTTTATCTATTGTGTCTATTATCAGTTTATTAATCAATCTTTCAATATGTCTATGTATTTATCTATCTTTCTATCTATTTATCTATCTAGATGTCTATTTATCTATCAATATATCTATCTTGCTATCTATATATCTCTCTATATGTCTATCTATGTATATTTCTAGCTATCTATTTGTCTATCTTTCTATCTATCAATCTATCTATCTATCTATCTAACTATTTTTCTATCTCTCTATATATCTATAGGTATGTCTATCTATCTTTTAATCTATCTATCTATATCTCTATTTTTCTATCTATCTGTCTATCTTTTAGTCTATCAATAAATCTAAATAACTATCTATCTATATATTATCTATATATCTATCTATTTTTTATATATCAATCTATCATTCAATCTGTCCATCTATCTATCTACCTATTTATTAATTTTTCTATCTATAAGTTTATCTATTTGTCTATCTATCTATCTTTCTATTTATTTGTCTATCTATATGTCTTTCAATATGTCTATCTATCTTTTTATCACTCTATTTATATATATATCTATCTATCTATCTTTCAGTCTATATATCCGTCTATCTGATCCATCTAACTTTCCATATATAAATGTGTCCATCTATCATTCTATTTAGATTTCTATATATCTATCTATATGTTTATGTGTTTATCGATCTATCTATATATGTGACTATTGTTCTATCTAACTATTTGTTTATCTATCTTTATATCTATCTATCTATTAGTCTATCTATCTGTCAAACAATCAACTTATCTATTTGACTATTTATTAGTCACTCTATCTATCTATCTAAATGTGTATTTATGTGTTTATATATATATCTAACTAACTGCCTATTAATCTACCTATCAATCTATATATCTATTTGTAAATCTAACTATTTATTCATCTATCTATCTATCTATATGTCTGTATATATATCTTTCTATTTATCTTTCTATCTATTAATTTATTGTCTATCTATTTATATATATATCTATCTATCTGTCTATCTATCTATCTATCTATCTATGTATCTATCTAACTATCTATTTATCTATCTGTCTATATATCTATATATTTATATATCTATCTATATATTTATCTATATATCTATCTATGTCTGTGTATATCAATCTGTCTATCAATCTATCTATCAATTTGTCAATCAATCAACCTGTCTATTAATCTATCTATAAATATTTTTATTAATGTTCTATCAATCTATTTAATTATTTTGCAAACTTTCTATCTATCTAACTATCTATCTATCTACCGATCTATCTATCTATCTATATATCTATCTGTCTATCTATCAGTATATCTATATATCTATTTTTATATAGTCAATCTATCCATCTATTTGTTTGTCTTTCTATTTGTCTATCTTTCAATTTATCTACCTGTCTAAATATATATCAATCAATATGTTTATCTATCTGTATATTTATATGTATATCTTTTTTTCTATGTATTTGTCTATCTATCCTTTTTCTATCTATATGTCTATTAGTTTATCTATCTATCTTTCTATATGTCTTTCTATCTTTCTATTTATGTATGTATCTTTTTATCTATCTATCTATCTATCTATTTGTCTATCTATCTGTCTATTTATATATATATATATCAGTCTATCTATCTATCTATCTATCTATCTATCTGTCTATTTATCAGTCTATCTATCTATCTTTCTATTTATCGCTCTATCTATTTATCTGTCTATATGATAGTCTATCTTTTTGTCTATCTATCTGTCTATTATGTATCTAATTGCCTATATATATATATTTGTCTATATATCTATATATCTATAAGTCTATCTATTTGTCTGTCGATCTATCTATATATCTATTTGTCTATCTATATGTATATCCATATGTCTATCTATTTGTCTATTTGTCTATCTTTTTTTTTTAAAAAGGCTTTTAACATTTATTAAAGAAAACATATCCCTCACTTGTAGGCGGAGGAAGACCTTTACAACATCAGAAAACTTAAAAGACATACTATTTACAGACCAATACCCTAGCCAATAATTCAGAGAAACTATCATTTCCTTAGGATTAGTTGAAGCAGTAACCGCTCTCTGTATGATTCTTCCCTATTATATGACATTGAACAGCAGGGAGTCTTTCCACTCCAGTGGTTATATTCGTCTCAGCAGCGGGAGTTCTCCTGACAGCAACAGGGAGCACTCTACATGTGCTTTGGCAGCAACAGACAGCAACTAATCCTAACAGCAACAGACAGCAATAGACAGCAACAGCAGGAGTTCTCCTGACAGCAACAGGCTTTGGCAGCAACAGGCTTTGGCAGCAACAGGCAGCAACAAGTTTTCCATGATATGTACTCAGTGAAGGCTCTTTATTTGATATTGTCACTGCATATTTATGGAAGCAGTTTTAGCAGCATCCCTGTAGACTCTTTCGCTAGTTTTAGACAGTAGCAGCATCCTCACTGGAGGCTCTTTAACAGCAGCATCCACTATAGATTAGTGCTGCCCATGTGGACGAACCTCTATCTCTCCTTTCCCCGTGCGTCTGGCTCTAATCTTCACAAGATTCCAGCCGTCTTCCTTCCTCGTGTATTCGCTGATCCTAGAACAAAACCAAAGAGAAAACAAAAAAAACAACCGTGCCTACCAGAACTTGACACCCTACTACCCTTATTCTTGATTAAACTAATACAACATAAGGCAAGCTCCACAGTGTTAACGATTTCTCCCCTTTAACATTCTGCAAGGAAAAGACAGAATACATATTGTCCTGCAAAGAAAATCAAAATACATCCTTTCTGAAGAGGTTATCGACTTCTGCCAAAATGCAGAATTAGCACATATTTTGAGTATGCAGAAATTCTAAATTACATACATATTATTTTAACAACCATACAGTATAGCTATGCACCATTCTACTCAAATGCAGAATTAATATATCCTACAATGGGATCTCCTTCATATATATCCATTTGGCTCAATCTCCATCCTTCCATTCCATTTAATTGTGAGACATAAATTCTCTGCAAATGAATTCCCGCACAATCCAGCAAACAGATGAGACTATGTCATATCTTCGTGGTCTGTTTATTTGTTCTAATATAAGGAAAACCCATTTTATCTAAACATGCTATTCCCTTTAGTTTATTTGGCATGAATTTCTCATTATAATCTATATTTCCTCTGGTGGTGCCTATTTTAGATAGACAGTCCGCTAGATTATTGGCTTCTCTATATATATGTATTATTGAGGCCTTCAATTCTTCCAAAAGATTAAGAATAACTTCTAGATCCTCTTCATACCTCCATAATATTTTCTTATTAATTACCGTATCAACTAGTAATTTTGAGTCTACCTGAACTTCAATGTTTTTAAAGTTTAGCTGCTTACATATCTCTAACCCTGATTTTAATGCTCTAATTTCTGATTCTAAAGCCGAGGATGCCCTACTAGATCTGGTAAATGCTCTCTGTACTGTCCCTGTATGATCTCTTATTACCCCGCCTCCTCCTGCTATTCCAGTGTCCCTGCTAAAACTCCCATCCGTATTAAGTGAAAGTTTGCCAACCGGCGGAGCATTCCACTGTATACATTTAGCCCATTGCTGTTTTAACACTTTGTATGTGAGATCCCATTCATTCTCAAGCTTCTTTTCTTGTTTCAAATCCTGTATTACTATCGGTTTTATTATTGATATATTATATATCTCCTTTCTAATATCTTTTATAATTTCTGTTAAGTTCATCCTTATATTTTCAATTTACTTTTGTTTCTAGATTTCCAAATGCACCAAATAATTAGATGCGGCAGTTTCTGATTAAGCCATTTCCTGGCGGGGCTTTTCATGTTTACTTTTTCCCATTTTTTAACTTTATCTATTAATCCATCTTCTATTTTACATATTCTTTTTTTCCCTTCCATCTCTCTCCATATTTTGCTGCAATGGGACCATTCGAAAGCAAATGATCAGTTGTTTCAACCGCTTGAGAACAGCATTCGCATCTTGAAGCCATGTTTATCCCTTTCTTTTGTACATTTCTATCTACCGGTATAGCGTTCAATAATGCCTTCCATGTGAAGGAGCACATTTTTTGCGGGACATTTTCTTGCCATACCCATTTAAATAGAGTTTGAACCGGTTTTTTCTTTCTGACCAAATCTTTTGCCGATTTGAGGGAAAAGTTTCCTTGTGGTGTTAACGTCCATTTCCACCACTCTTCTTTAGTATAGAGTGTGAGTCTACTATCTCTTTTTGTTTTTCCATTGACTTCCAACTGTTCGAAGCTTTCTTAGAAGTCTTATTTTTATTATCTAAATATTTTACCCGCATATATTTAGCCCATAGATTATCGCTTTCTTTAAGTCTCCACCAGCTTTTGCAGTCCCAGGCAGCTGCCGAGTCCTGGAGGCTCATTAGACCTAAACCTGCTTCCTCTTTCGGATAACAAATACTTTTCCAGTCCTTCCAGTGTTGTTTATTTCTGCCTTGTTTTTTACCCCATAAGAAGTTTGCCATTTCTGATTCGAGTTTTTTAATAAATTTTTTAGGGGGATGTATCACTGATAATATGTGTGTGAGTGTGCTTTGTAATACATGTGAAAGCAACGTAATCCTCCCCCCAAATCCCAGGAGCTCTTCTTTCCATCCTGCTATTTTCTTTCTTAATTTGTCTTGAAGGTAGGTTAGATATTCTTCCTTCAACTCCCCTCATATATCGGACAACCTAGATACATTAATGCCCCTTTAATTTCCGCAAAACCTGTAATATTTTTTATTTTATCTACTAACTTTGGATTTGCATTTTTTGCAAGCATAAACTGACATTTACTTTTATTAACCATTTGGCCTGTCTCTTTTTCAAATATTTGCAGAAGATCCATAAGATTCATTAAAGACTTTGTGCTAGCATTAGTAAATATTATAAAGTCATCTGCGTAAGCTAAACAACCAATTCTGGGTGTATTCCTTGGTTGTCTGAATGGCATTATTTTACCTTCGGATATTTTCTTATTCAAGTTTCGTATTAATAGTTCTATATATATATCAAAAAGAAGGGGGGATAACGGATCCCCTTGCCTTAAACTTTTATTTGGTTTAAATTCCTCACTTAACTTACCATTTACCAGGACTCTTACCCAGGTGCTTGAAATACATCTATAAATTAAATCTATGGTCAGCTCAGAGAAGCCGAATCTTCTTAACACAAAGCAAAGGGTATCCCATTCCACTCTATCGAAGGCTTTCGATAGATCTAGTTTGACCACTAAGTTTTTTCCTCTAGCTTTACCACCTATTTCTTTCATCATTTCTGATGCAAGTTTTATATTATCAATCATTAATCTTTTAACAAAGCCAGTTTGTTCCTGAGATATTATTGTAGGTAAAATTAAGCTTAGCCTATTTTGTAATATTTTGGCCAATATTTTATACATAGCATTACATAAACTTATTGGTCTATAATCCTCACATTTCTGTGGTGATTCTTTTTTTGGAATTAGTACTATATAAGATTTTGCCCATGATTTTGGGATTTCCGCCCCTACACAAAAAAACTTGCAATTGTCTATTTGTCTATCTATTGGTCTATATATATATATATATATATATATATATATATATATATATATATCTGTATATCTATATATCTATCTATCCATTTATCTATCTTTCTATTTGTCTATTTATCTGTTTATCAATCTATCTATCTATTTGTCTATCTCTTTATATATCTATTGTTCGATCTATATATCTATCTGTCTAACTATCTTTCAATCAAGTTGTCTATCTATCTTTCATTCTATTCATCTAGCTATTTATCTATTAATATATGTCTTTAGCTCTCTATCTATCTATCTATCTATCTAATAGTCTATATATAATATATATCTATCTATCTATCTATATTTCTGACTATCTATCTATAAATCTATCTATCTATCAATCTTAAAATTTGTTTATCTATCTATCTATCTATATGTATATCTTTTTATCTATCTATCTATCTATCTGGCTATCTATCTTTGTTTCTATGTGTTTATTTATATGTCTATTTTTCTATATATCTATTTGTCTACCTATCTGTATATCTTTCAATCTATCTATTTATCTAATTATCTATCAATATTTCTATCTATCTATCTTTCTGTATATCTATCTATCAAACTATCTGTCTATCTATCTGTCTATGTATCTGTATATGTATCTATCTATCAATATATCTGTCTATATAATTATATCTATCTTACTATCTATTTTTTTATCTAACTATCTATCAATCTATCTGTCCATCTATTTATCAACCTATATAACTATTTGTATAACTATATGTCTATCTATTTTTCTATCTGTCTATCTGTCTAACTATATATATATATATTTTTCTATGTAAATGCCTTTCTATATGTCTATATATTTGCATATCTATTTATTTATCTATTTATCTATCAATATGTGTATCAATCAATCTATCTATCTATCAATCTGTGTATCGATCAATCAATCAATCTGTCTATCTATCAGACTATCTATCTATCCATCTATCTATCTCTCTATATATCCATCGATCTATACGTATATCTTTATGTCTACCTATTCTTCTATCTTTCTATATATATATATATATTATATATATATCTCTCACTCTCTCTCTCTCTGTTTGTCTATCTTTCTGTCTAGTGATCTATATATATAATATATATAATATATATATATATATATATATATAGATATATATATTTATATATATATATATATATATATATGTCTATCTATGTGTCTAACTATCTATTTATCTATCTATATATCAATATATCTATCTATCTATCTATCTATGAATCAATCAATCAATCTATCTATCTATTTATCTATTTATCTATCTCTTTGTCTTTCTACCTTTCTATCTAACTAATTTTTTAACTATCTATCTATATCACAATCTTTCTATCTAACTATTAGTGTATCTATCTATCTATATGTCTTTTTATATGTCTATCTATATTTCTAACTATCAATCATTCTATTTGTCAATCAATCAATCAATTTATCTATCTATCTATCTTTTTATCTATCCATCTATTTAACTATATATCTCTCTCTGACATCTCTCTATTTATCTCTCTATCAATATTTCTATCTATCTTATATATCTATATCTATATATCTATTTGTCTATCTATCAATTAATATATATAACTATCTAACTACCAACCTACCTATCTATGTCTATCTATATATCAATTTTTATATCTATCTATCTATCTGACTGTTTATCTATCTATTAATTTAGATATCTATCTATTTATTTATCTGTATATCTATAGTTCTACCTATCTATCAATCTATCTAACTACCTATATATTTATTTGTTTATCTATTTATATATCTATCTATCTATCTATATCTCTATTTATATATCTATCTATCTATTTTTGTATTTATCTATCAATGTCTCCGTCTATCTATCTATCTATTTTTGTATTTATCTATCAATGTCTCCGTCTATCTATCTACCTATTTCTCTATTTATCTGTCTATGTCTCTGCGTATCTATCTATCTATCTTTCTATTTGTCTATCTATCTTTCTATCAAACTATCTATCTATCAATATATTTATCTATCTAATACCTGACTATTTATTTGTCTATCTATCTATATATCCATCTTTCTATAGATCTATATATATCTTTTTCTATCTATCTATTTGTCTATCTTTTTGTCTATCTATATATTTGTCTATACATATATATCAATCAATCAATTTATCTTTCTTTCTATAAGTCTTTCTATCTGTCTATTTATCTATCTATCTATTTGTCAATCTATTTGCCAATCAATATATCTATCGATCTTTATATCTATATATCTTTCACTCTATCTATCTATCTATCTATCTATTTGTATATAAAGCTATCTATCTGTCTACCTATCTATTTATATATCTATCTTTCTATATTTCTATCTATTTTTCAATCTATTTTTTTATCTATATGTCTTTATATCTATCTGTTTATCTATATATCTCATTATCTATATATGTATCTATTAAATCTGTGTCAATCTATTTGTATTTCTATCTTTCTAATTACGTGTCTATTTATCTGCCTATCTATCTATCTGTCTATATATTTATTTTTCTATATGTATATCTATCTATCTATCTATATATTTATTTATCTATCTATCTATCTACATAAGTCTACACACACACACACACACACATATTTATTTATCTTTCTATTCATCTAGCTGTCTAACTATCTATCTATCTTTCATTCATTTATAGCTATCTTTCTTTCTATCTATCTTCTATCAATTTTTCTATCAAACTATCTATATATTTGTCTATCTATCGATATATAAGTCAATATATTTATCTATCTATCTATATATATATATATATATATATATATATGTATATCTATTTGTCTATCTATTTGTCAATCCATCAATCAATCTTTCTATTTATCAATCTCTCTTTCAATAAATCTATAAATTTGTCTTTCAATTTTACTATCAAATTGTCTATCCATCTATATATCAATCTATCAATCTAATTATCAATATGTCTATCAATCTATCTATCAATCTAAATATCTATCTTTTATTATATCTATTTGTCTATCTGTCTATTATTTTATCTATCTATTTATATGACTATCTATCTATTTATCCATCTATCTATCTGTCTATCCATCTATTTATCTATTATTTTATATGTTTTTCTATAGATTTATATATATGTGTGTCTAACAACCTATCTAATTATCTATCTATCTATCTATCTATCTTTGTTTCAATCTATCTATCTATCAATCTATCAATCTATCTATCTATCAATCTATCTCACTATTTGACTATCTATTTATCTATCTTTCCATCTAAATATCTATATATTTATCTATCTATCTCTTTATTTATAAATTTATCAATATATATCTATCAGTCCATCAATTTGTCAATCAATCTCTTTATCTATATTCCTATCTATCTTTGTAAGAATTTATCTATATATCTTTCTATCTATTTATATTTCTATTTATCTAACTATTTATCTATCTATTTATACAAATGTCAATCTATCTTTATATCTATTTGTCTTTTTTTAGTCTATCTATCTTTCTATCTTTATATATCTATATCTATCTTTCTATCTATTTATTTATCTATCAATTTATCTATCTGTCTATCAATCTATATGTCTATCTGTGTATATATATCTATCTATCTATCTATCTATCTATTTGTTTAGCTATCTGTCTATATATCTATCTATTTATCTATTTGTCTATCTATAAGTCTATATATATCTATCTATATGTCTAGCTATCTGTCTATCTATTTTCTATTTATTTGTCTATCCATTTGTCTATATACCTATCTTTCTATTTATCTATATATCTGTGTTGTTTTATATCTATCTATTTTTTATCTATCTATCTATCTATTTTTTATCTATATGTTTATATATATTATATCTATATGTCAATTTATATACATATCTATTTATATGTTACCACTATATCTTTCTTTCTATCTATATATCTATTTGTCTATATATCAATCAATCTATCTATCTATTTCTTTATCTGTCTATCTATATATTTATATATGTCTAACTATATGTCTATTTACCTTTGATTCTTCATTTCATATATATATTATTTATCTATCTATCTATCTAAGTGTCTATCTTTTTGTCTATTTATCATTCTATTTATTTGTCTATCTATTTGTCTATCTATTTGTCTATCTAAAAGTGTATATATATTTCTTTCTAACTATTGATCTATCTATTTGTTTGTTAATGTTTCTATCAATTTATAGATCTATATATCAATATGTCTATCCATTTGTCTATCTATATATTTAGCTATCTAATGATCTATCTGTCTATCTATCTGACTATGTATCTATCTATCTATTAATCTATCTATCTGTCTATATATTTATATATCTATGTATTTATCTAACTTTCTATATATTTATGAATCTATTAGCATAACTAATTACATATATATTTGTCTATCTATCTATCTATCAAACTATCTAACTATCTATCTATTTATTTATCTATCTGTCTGTATATCTTTCTATCTATATCTATCTATCTATTTTTCAATCTATTTGTCTAATAATTTGACTATCTATATGTGTATCTATCTATTTAA
Organism: Sapria himalayana; assembly: GCA_029783825.1. Classification (NCBI taxonomy): domain Eukaryota; kingdom Viridiplantae; phylum Streptophyta; class Magnoliopsida; order Malpighiales; family Rafflesiaceae; genus Sapria; species Sapria himalayana. Next base: position 98,972 of record JAREIK010003641.1, on the reverse strand, counting down.
CTATCTATATATCTATTTGTCTATCTAGCTATCTATTTATCTATCTATATATCAAACTAACTAACTATATATCTATCTATATTCCCAATAATTTGTTTATCTATCTGTATATCTATTTGTTTATTTATCTATCTATCTATCTATGTATCTATCTGCCTATATAACTAGCTAAATATTTCTCTATATATCTATCTATCTATTTAATTATTTATCTATCTATATATCTAATTATTTTCTTATCTATCTATCTATTCGTCTCTCTATGTACATATCTTTTTATTTATCTGTCTATCAATTTGTGTAACAATTTGTCAATCAATTTGTCTATTTATCTATCTATAAGTGTTTCTATCTATCCATTTATCTATCTATCTATCTATATGTCTATTTACCTATCTTTCTATTTATCTATCAATCTATTTATTTATCTATCTATATTTCTATATATCTAACTATCAATCTTTATATCCATCTATTTATCTATCATTCTAACTATTTATCTATTTGTCTTAACTATTTGTCTAACTATATGTCTATTTATCTATCTATATATAGATATGCATATCTATAAATCTATAAATCTATATATCAATCTGTTTATCTATCTGTCTATCAATCTATTTATCTATATGTCATTTTATCGATATACCTATCTGACTATCGATTTGTCTATTTGTCTATTTATTTATCTATTTATCTATTTATCTATTTATCTATTTATCTATTTATCTATTTATTTGTCTATATTTCTCTTTATCTATCTATCTATCTATCTATCAATCTATCTATTTATCTATATATCTATCTATTTATCTATTTATCAATCTATCCAGATGTCTATCTTTATATCTAATAATTTTTCTATCTATCTAAATATCTATTTATATATCTATATATCTATCTATTTGTTTATCTATCTATCTGTCTATCTGTCTGTCTATCCTTGTGTCTATCTATTTATCTATCTTTCTATTTACCTATCTATTTATGTGTCTATCTATCTATCTTTCTATCTATATGTCTGTCTATCTATCTATCATTCTATCTGTTTATTTATCTATGTATCATTCTATCTATCTATTTATCTATTTATCTATCCATCAATCTATCTATCTATATATCTTTCTCTCTATCTTTTTATCTATTACTCTATCTATTTGTCTATGTTATTGTCTATCTATCTATATATCTATCTATTTGTTTATCTATCTATCTATCTATATATTTATCTTTCTATATATCTATCTATCTGTATATCTACCTATCTATCTATCTGTCTATCTATCTATCTATATATATCTTACTAATTATCTTTCTATATTCGTCTATCTATCTAATTATCTATTTGTCAAATAATATATCTTCCTTTTTATCTATCTATCTATCTATCTATAGGTATATCTATATATCTATCTGTCTATCTATATGCCTATATATCTGTCTATCTATTTTCCTATCATTCTATCTATCTATGTATATGTGTATCTATATGTCTATATATCTTTTAATTTATTTATGTTTCTATCTATTTATTTTTTCTGTCTATGTATCAGTCTATTTATCTATCTATCGATCTATCTATCTGTCTTTCTATCAATTTGTTTATATTTCTGTCTATTTATCTATTTATATATGTGTCTATCTTTCTCTCTAACACAAGAAAAATCCCAAACACCTAGGTAAAATTTCCTAGATAAATGGGGGTTTTCTTTCGCTAAACAAAATAAAACAACAAATTAACGATAAATCATTCCCAATCTAAAGAATTTGTCTTTAAAAATTAACGAAGGAAATATTCCCTAGCTAAAAAATTATAGTGACAAAATATTTCTTAGCTAAAATAATGATTTCCATAGCTAAATTAGCAAGGGAAAATTCCCTGCCTATTTTCAATCCAAAACTATTTTCAGAATTTTATTTTTTTTCCAAAAATTTAAATAAATAATTTAAATTTTTTATATTAAATTGAATAAAAATAGAAAATATGAATGATAATTTATAATTAACACAAAATATAATCATTTAATAAATTATTCTGATACAATATTTTACATAATTAAAATAAAAACATAACAAAATTTAATTACATCTTATTCATCAATGTATCTACTTATAGTGAAAAAAGTATAATCTATCCGTGCATTGGCGTTGCACTCTTTCTCATCTCCTCCAATCACCATCTTTCTACTGAGACAAAGCTGTGCGAGTCATGGTGTGTCATGTCTCGTAAAAAATCTTTTCACTTATATAAGCTTCATATGAGGAACAATGCAGTACCATGACAGTATGAAATTTAAACCTGTCAATAAAATCAAAATAAAAAATTAAATAAAGTTTTGTTTTGATAAATATATAATACTACAATATATATATACATATATACTATAGTGTATATAAACATATACTAGCATTTCACTAGTTACATATATTACTACATTATATGTACATATAAACTACAGTATTATATGTACATATACTAAATATATATGTACGTATATACTGAGTATGTTGTATGTATATACCACATTTGCTACTACTGATGTTACTGCCACTGATAATAAAATTTGGGTGGGCGATGATGCTTGACTGATGAACTTCTTTGCAAACCACTCATTTTAAGATTGAGTGAGTTTTTGACAAGGCATCGAGCTGCTTCACACAAAATAGGACGCGATATTCCACATGGCACTTGTGGCCTATACAAATTAGGTAATACTACATTTTTCCATCTGATTGAATACATTTTTGTGAAATCTTATAAAAGTACATGATACTACATGAGCATCATAATCATCATCATCATCCTAAGACATAGTACAATTAGAATCAATCTTTGTAGAACCAATATTAAGAAAACATATTTCCTCATACATATGCTTTATACCATGTGATAATTACATATCTACACAATTACTAAAAGATTTAAGACCAACCTCTGTCTGCCATGCTGGCCTAGACCAGAAATATCTCCATGCCACGGCCTTGGGGAATGTTTAATATTCATGGCTTTTATGACATACATAGGTAAGTAATGCACGATGATGACCCGACTAGCCCGAGCAATTATATATTCAAACATGTGTGTGTGTTTGTGAGTAAATGGGTGTGTATGTATGACAATATATACATGTCTACACATAAATATATGCACCCACTAATGTGTATACTCAGTATATATGTACGTATATACTCGGCATATACGTACTTATATACTGTAGTATATACATACGTATATACCGAGTATATACGTACTTATATACTTGGTATATACAAACATATATACTCGGTATATACGTACATATATATGGTCGTATATATGTACGTATATACTATAGTATTATATGTACATATATATAATCACAGAGCCACAGATGACACACACACATGTCCTTTCATGCAAAAATACACATACGATCAAAGACAACAGAAGGATTTAATATAGGGCTAAAAATACACACATATAGGTCTCTCAAGCATGGTCAACATCTTCTAGTTCTTAGTCCTTTGGTACTCCATAGAGATAGAGAACATTATTACACATGCACATGGAGCATAACATACTACATTTGCTAACTAATAAAGAACACAACACTTTTGCAAACTAATAAAGAACACAACACTATGCCACTAATAAACAAATAGACTAGCGCAAGCAACACCAACTGCCATCTGCTAGAAATTTTATACAACGAGATTATCATGAGCTTATTTTAAATTACCAAATCAAGAATTCTCCAAGATTTCTAGTGAACTCCCTATCAACATATTCTTCTATGTTTCCCAGCATCACGCATCAGTCCATGGTTAATTATAGGAAAGTCAGAAAGTGCCAAACAAAATGGAACACTACAAGAAAAATCACATTTAGCTAGGGACAATTCCCTAGCTAAATGAGCATTTTTCGTTGCTAAACAGGATATAGCAATGGATTACTGATGGATAGGTTCCATATCTAAAGTGTTTCTTGCTAAAATTTGCGACAGAAAGTGTCCCTAGCTAAAAAGTTAGCAAATGAAAAATTCCTTGCTAAAAAAGACAAATTCCGTTACTAAATTAGCTAGCTAAATGATATTTTCCCTTGCTAAACGAAAATAACACGGAAGATTCCCAATCTAAAGTGTTGGTTGATAAATTTTAGCAACAGAAATAGCCACTAGCTAAATAAATTTAGAGACGTAAAATCCGTTACTAATTTTAAGAGTTCCCTAGCTAAATTAGAAAGGAATTTTTCCTTTACTAATTTAGCAAGGGATTTTTTCCTAGCTATTTTAATTTCAAAAATAATTTCATAATTTAATTTATTTTAAAATTTTTTAATTAAATATTTTAATATTTTTATATAAAATTGAATAAAAATTTAAACTATAAATAATTTATAATAAACAAAAAAAAAATCATTAAATATCTTATTCTAATTCAATATTTTACATAATTGAAATAAAAAAATTACAAAATTTTATTATATCTTATTCATCAATGTATCTACCGACAATGCATAAAGTATAATATGTCCATTCATTGACATTCTACAGTAGCAACAATACGGAACAATGCAACTACTAAAGCTCACCCATCTTGCCATGGCACTCATTATCAGAATGAAGAATAATGCAGAAATTGTAATAAAGAAACTTGTTATATGTTGATTCTGCCTTGTAAACATTTGTGTTTGTGTCGGTCTTATTCTCTAAGTCTTACCTTGTGCCCCATCTGTCACTCCCACAAGATTGGTAGTGTGAGAATATCCAAATCCAATATTTAGCCATAAAAAAAGAGAAGAGGTAGATTTTGTAGGTTGCTCTAGTAGTCCGTTTCGTTTCTCCTCTCTTCGTCTTTGAAACTTGAAAGATAGAACAAAGTTTAAGTGCTTAATGCCTTAGTATTTTTTTTTTCACGGAAACTATAAATAAAAAATTAAATGTAATTATATAGAAAATAAATAGACAAAAATATAAAAGTAAACTAAAATTATATAAAATAAATAATTTAAATAAAAAAATGAAATAGAATTTTATTTAAAAATAAATGATATTATTTCTTAAGTAAATAAAATAATATTATATAATAATAAATTATTTAATATATATATATATATATACATATTGGTTATAAATTTTTAATAATTCAAATTATTTTTTATTAATATAATATTAAATAATTATAAATACATAAAATTTGAATCTTTTAGTCATTATAAATTTGAATCTTTGAAGTGTTAATATAATAACCACACTAAGATTTTTATATTTTAAATCATCAAAATTTTTTTGATTTAATTAAAATATCTATGTAATAATCTTTAAATATCAATTTATTTTCTTTTAAATTTTATTAAAAATTTGAAATTTTTTTATAAATCAAAATTTTCAAATCTTTTCATCATTATTTTTTTAAAAGATTCCTATCCTCATAAAAATATTTTATGATTATAGGAATAATATTAATATTTACTTGTTTATTTGTTAATTCATAAATTTTTATAAATTTTTTTTATTTAATCAAATAATTATTTATTATAGCTTTTTATTAGTAATAATTTATTAATAATAATATTTTCAAAATTATTATAATTATATAATAAATTATATAATGTTTTTTAATATAAATATTTAAATATCATAATTAAAAATTTCAGAAAAATATTTTGTATAATTTTTTAATTAATTCATCACCAAAATAATAGTTATTTGAGTCTTATTTAATATAAATTTATATTCATCTTTTTTTAAATATTTATGAAATTTTTTATTTATATATCATATTTTTATAATTATATAGGGAGATTGTGTCTTTCAATGATCGCTCATCTATAGACCATGACATACTTTTAATATAGAAAATTACATAAAATATTAAAATAAATAATGCTAAAAAAGTAAATTATTAAAAAATAGCGATGAAAATTATCATTAGGCCAAATAGTTAAGGAAAAATCCATTGCTAAATGCATGTATTTTGAGAAAATAAATATTTAAGAAATAATTTCTTCCAATTATATATAAAATCCATTGCTAAATTTATCGCTAAATTTTCTACTTTTCAAATCATGGAATCTACGAAAAAATTAGTGATGGATTATGTCCGGATAGAATTAGCTAGTAAAAATCTACTATTAAATCTGTCGCTAAATTTCTCGCTTTTTATTGTGTGCAAATTTTATGAAAAAAATAGGGTCGAAAAATTTCAATTGACCTTTTCCATAACTAATCCATCGCTATTCAATCAGAAATTTTTATTTAATGTAAAATCAAAAATATCTTGCTATTCCCTAGCTAATTTCTCATTATTTAGCTAGGATTAATCCCTAGAAAAATTTTCATAGCAAAATAGATATTTTCTTGTAGTGTAACTATTTGTTTATACATCTGTATATCTATCTAACTATTAATCTATATGACTATCTATTTGTCTATTTATATATCTTTCTATCTTTCTATCTGCCTATCTATATGTTTATTTATCTGTTCATCTATTGCTCTATTTAATTATCTCTCTATTTGTCTATCTATTTGACTATCTATCTATCTATATGTCTATTTGTCTATCTATCTATCTATATTTTTGTCTGTCTATCTATATGTCTATTTCTCTATCTATCTGTTTAGCTAACTATTTTCTAGCTATTTAACTTTCTATCGATAGTTCTATCGAACTATCTATCTATCTATCTATCCATATATATGTCTATCTATTTATCTATCTATCTATTTATCTATCTATCTATATATCTATATATCTATATATCTATTTATCTATATTTCTATCTATCTATCTTTTGTTCTATTTGTCTATCTATTTATCTATCTATCTTGACACTTTTTCTATTGTGGGCAAGATACGACATGGTATAGTAACCATGTCGTGCCTAGCACGACATGGTTACTATACTATGGCTGCATAGCATGGGACCACTACACGAAAACCATTAGATTCAACCCGGTTCGGGTAGGTCAAAACCTTAAATTTTTTAAAAAATTAGGGTTTTGGCGGCACACCGCCGGAATACGGGGCATCTTCACCCTTTTGAGGCTTAGTTAGCTTCGCCTAATGAGCATAGGCTCTTATTAATCATGTTCGGTACATTGTAACGCATGCCATGTCCACATGCCAGGCTTGGCATGATAGACTGGGGCATGTGACTATAGCGTGCCTTGTTGTTCCCGACACGTCACCATAGCATGTCGTGCAGGGCCGAGGCATGCCACTATAGCGTGTCATGTTGGGCCCTGGCCCGACCCAACCCATTTTATAAATCAATATATTTGTTTATCTATATGTCTATTTATTTGTCTATATATCTACAAATCTATCTATCTATCTATCTTTCTATCTATCTATATATGTGTCAATATATCTATCTATCTGACTATATATCAATCTATCTATATTTCTATCTATCAAAATATCTATTTGTTTATCTAAGTTTCTATCTATCTATGTATCTATATATCTATCTACCTTTATATTTGTCTATCTATTTATATATCTAATTATTTGTTAATCTATCTATCTATCTATCTATTATATATCTATTTATCTATCTGTCCATCTATATATCTTTTTATATATCTATTTATCTATTTGTCTAACAATTTATCTATCTATTTTTTTATCTATCTATCTATAAGTGTATCTTTCTATCTATTTATCTATTTATCTATTTATCTATATGTATAATTATCTTTCTATCCATTTATCTATCTATTTATTTATCTATTTATTTATCTATATGTCTATCTTTCTATCTATCTATCTTTCTATATAACTAACTATTTATCTATCTAACTATTTGTTTATCTATTAGTCTAAATATCTATCTATTGATTTGTCTATCAACATACTATCTATTTGTCTTACTATATGTCAATTTATCTAGATATCTATTTTTTATCTACCAATATATCGATCTATCTATCTATATATCTATCTATCTGTCTATCTGTCTATCTATTTGTCTATCTATCTTTCATTATATCAATATGTCTATCTGACTGTCTATCTTTCTATCTATCTATCTATCTATCAATTTATCTATTTATCTATCTTTCTATCTATAAATCTATTTGTCTATATATTTATTTATCTACCTATATATATATATATATATCTATCTATCTATCTATATATCTATATATCTATATATCTATCTATATGTCTATCTATCTTCTATCTATTAATCCTTCTATCTCTCTATCAATTTATCTATTTCTATATATATATGTATATATATATATATATATATATATATATATCTATCTATCCATCTACCTAAAAATGTAACTATCTGTCTATTTACCTACCTATCTATCTATCTATTCATCTATCAATCTGTCTGTTTATCTATCTATCATTTATTTATCTATCTATCTATTTATCAATATATCTATATATTTGTCCATCTATCTATCTATCTTTGAATTTATCTGTCTATCTATTTTTCTATATATTTCTTTATTTATTTGTCTATTTAAATGTTTTTATTATTGTCCATCTATCTTTATATCTATCTATTTGTTTATCTATCTATCTATTTATCTATTTGTATATCTATCTATCTATCTATTTGTCTATCTATCTATCTATTTGTCTATCTATCTGTCTGTCTGTCTGTATGTCTATCTTTCTATCTATCTATCTAACTATATATCTTTCTATCTATTTGTCAATATATGTGTCTAATAATCTGTTTATCTTTTTATCTATCTATCTATCTATCTATGTATAAGTATATCTATCTATCTATTTGTTTATCTATATGTAAATATCTATCTATCTATTTGTGTATATATATAACACACACACACACACACACACACACACACACACACACACATATATATATATATATATGTGTGTGTGTGTGTGTGTGTGTGTGTGTGTGTATTTACCATCTATAAGTCTAAATATCTTTCTATCTATTTGTCTATCTATTTAAATAGATAAATAGATAATAAGTATATCTATCTATCTTTCTATCTATTTGTCTATAAATAAATAAATCTTTTTATCTATCTATCTATCTATCTATGTATAAGTATATCTATCTATATATTTATCTATTTGTCTATCGATATTTCAATATCTATTTATCTATTTGTGTGTGTGTGTGTGTGTGTGTGTGTATCTCTATTTGACCATCTATAAGTCTATATATCATTCTAACTTTTTATATATCTAAATGTTTATCTATTTGTTTATCTATTTATTTTTCAATCTATCTGTCTAATAATCTATCTTTTTAAATATCTATCTATTTATAAGTATATCTATGTATAAGTATATCTATCTAATAATCAATCTATCTGTCTATCTATTTTTCTATCTATATGTATATATCTGTCTATCTATTTGTCTATATATATATATATATTTGACCATCTATAAGTCTATATATTTTTATCTATTTATCTATCAGTTTATCTATCTGTCTATTTATATATCTATTGACCTGTCTATCAATCTGTCTATCTTTCTATCTATCTTTCATTTTGTCACTTAATTTCTCTACCTATCTGCCTATCTATCAATCTATGTATCTATATGTCTATCTATCTATCTATTGATTTGTCTATCTATCGGTCAGTCTATCTGTCTATCTATTTATCCATCTACCTTTCCATATATATATATATATTTTTATTTATTTATTTATCAATCCTTCAATATGTCTAACTATCTACCCTTTTATCTATCTATCTTTTTATCCATCTATTTTTTTAATGGTTTGTTTTATTATTATGCCCTCTCTTTTGGAGAAGGAATACCATTTGTACAAACTAATACTACCCTTTTCCCTTTTACACCATTTCTCAAAAATAAGAGATAAAGCCTAGCTCTATAGATTTATACTTTTGATTCTCTTCATTTAACTATGTATTATGAAGAATGCTTGCTAGTTTAGATGCACTTTTCTGGACTTTTTTGTTCAAACTATGTTTGTGATCTTTTTCTGCCTTTCATAACTTTATTTGGCTATTTAACTTTGATTTTTCAACATCGCCTCTCACTGCTCCATATACCTTGGCTTTTTGTTGACCCTTCACCCCCTTGATGCCTTACCGAGTCCCCCTACTTGCTAGGTCTCCTTGGTTCATAGAGGTGTATATTCAGACTCTTACATTATCTGCAGCATTAACACCCCACAACAACCAATACCATGCATAATTACAGCTATTATTCTCTTACCACTCTGTGAACCTGTTGAAGCTTCACTCCGTGTCCCGTCTGATGGCATTGCTGTATGAAGACTACCCTTATAGACTTATTCAGGCGCATATACTGCCCTATACAGACTCCGCCTTTAACATTATTAATAACAAGTTACAGACTCTATTTTCTAGTTCATTACCAACTTGCGTCTGCTTCCCTGTTGGGGTTTCTTTCAGGAGACCTTCTATAGTCATCCTACCCAATGCCCCCCTTTTTTTAATGTTTCTCATTCTTCAGGCTGGCCATTTTCCCCCATCAGGACTAGGGAGATTTTCAATTATTCCTTTCCACCGCCTACATTTGTCTTTATAAACTGCAATAGAGTGCAATAAAGAGGAACAAAAAGCATATACCAAAGCAAGAATTACTCCACTAAATTTTCTTTAAATTTTGTTTATTCTTTTATTTTGAATTCTAATATAAGGAAATCCTATTTTGTCAAGTCTTATCAATCCTTTATACTTATCTAGAATGCTATTCTCATCGATTTCTTGAAAACCTTTCCTCATACCTTCCTCTGCTAATTTGTGTGCAAGCGCATTAGCTTCCCTAAATATGTGAATAATTTCCCCTTTGAGCTCATTTACTAATTCTTTTATCTTATTAATATCTTCATTTAACCTTCATAGCTCTATTTTGTCTTTCACTAGGTCTACTAAAAGACTCGAGTCTACCTGTATTTGAATTTTGCCGAACCCATTTCTTTGCAAATTTAAAGACCCTTATATAGGGCCATTATTTCTGAGTGCAATACCGAAGAGGCTATTCCTCTCATTGTAAATGCCTTAATTACGCTACCTTCATCATTTCTTATTACTCCTCTACCTCCTGCCATTCCCATGTCTCTTTTAAAGCTTCCATCTGTATTCAAAATAAGATAGTCTTTTAGAGACTTTCTCCACTTAATAATTTTAATAGGTGGTGGATTTCTAAGTCTTGTGGAAAGGCCCCATGACTTTTTTTCATCAATGCCCTTGTTTTTTAGTTTTATCGGGTTGCATGCTCTTATGAATGCGCTTTCTCTTTTAATCTCTTCTAAGATGTTCTCATATCTCATCGGGATATTCTCAAAATGACTTTTATGTCTAGCTTTCCATATGCACCATATTGTAATATGAGGAATATATTGTCTGAGCCATTTGAGAATTTTATTCTTGGTGCACTTTTGATCCCAGCTTTCTAATCTATCAATAAGATTTCCTACTTCTGTTTTAATTTCTTCTTATGTTTCTAGTCTACCCCAAAATTTATCAGCTATTGTTCCTGTAGAAAATAAGTGCTCAATATTTTCTATCTCTTTTTTACAACATTCACATTTAGAGGCTAGCCTTATTCCCTTTCTTTGTATATTCTCATATACCGGTATGACTTTTGCATGAAGTTTCCACACAAATAAATTAATTTTCTGTGGGATCACTTTTAACCATAATCTTTCGTAAATATCTTGCGATTGCATTTTTCTTCTTACTAAATTTTTGCGCTCTTTAATGTGAAAATTCATTGGGCATTAAGCTTCCATTTCCATCCTTTACTTGTCAGAATCGCATGATTTTCTACTATTTTTTTCTGTTTATTCATTAATTTCCAACTTTTTGATGCCTTTCTAAAGTTAACCGGCTTATCCCCAAGTCCGTATCTAGCTTTTATATATGCAGCCCAAAACTTCAATTTTCTTTTACTCTCCACTAGTTCTTGCAAGCCCACGCTTTAGTTATATCATCTAGTGTGGAGAATCCTAATCAAGCTTTTTCCTTAGGGTAACATAAATCTTGCCATTTTTTCTAGTGAAGCTTGTTTTTTCCTTCTTTTTTCCCCCATAAAAAATTTGCCATTTCTCTTTCTATTTTTTTAACTATGCTTTTTGGTGGCTGCGTCGACATTAAAACATGCGTTAGAGAACTTTGAAGTACTTATGTTATAGGTGTAATTCTTCCTGCCATACTTAACAGATTCACCTTCCAACCCGCGATTTTATTTCTAATCTTCTCCACTAAGAATGATAAGTATGCCTCCTTCACCCTTCCTTCATAAATTGGGCATCCTAGGTACATAAGAGCACCCTTTGCTTGCATGAAACCTGTGATTCTACTAATCCTTTGAGAGGTAATTTCTGATGTATTTTTGGACGTAAGAAATTGACATTTATTCTTATTCAATGCTTGTCCTGTTTCTTCCTCCAAAGACTACAAAAATACCATCATATTTTTCAATGATTTACTACTAGCATTTGTGAAGATGATAATATCATCCGCATATGCCAGACAATTCACAGGAGGAGTGTGCATGGGTTGCTTGAAAGCAACGATTTTACCCCTTCTCATTTCCTCTTTTAAGTTAACGATAAATAGTTCTAGATATATATTAAATAAAGTAGGGGAGAGAGGGTCTCCCTGCCTGAGTCCTCTTGTTGGTTTAAATTCACCACCTACCTTTCCATTTACTAGGCGTTTTACCCATGCACTTGAGACACACCTATACATCAAATCTCTCTAGTATTCTAAGAAACCCAACTTTCTCATGAGATAACATAAAACATCTCATTCTACTCTATCGAAAGCTTTAGCCAAATCCAATTTCAGAATAACATTTCCTCCTCTCACTTTTGTTCCTATTTCTCTCATCATTTCTGATGCTAAGTTTATATTTTCCACCATCAATCTGTTTTTTTACAAAACCTACCTGCTCAGGCGATATAGTATTAGAAAGAATATTGCATATTCTATTCGGTAATATTTTAGTTAAAATTTTAAAGACAGAGTTACATAGACTAATTGGTCTATAATCCTCCTCCCTCTACGGGTTATCTTTTTTAGGTATCAATATAATGAAGGAAATAGCCCATGATTTTGGAATTTCACCACCTACAAAGATCAATCCAATGGCTGCAAGTAGATCAGTTTTAATGATATCCCAGCTTCGTTGAAAAAAACCGTTATTCCAGCCATCTGGACCTACATCACTATCTTTGTCTGCACTGAATACTACTTCTTTAAGCTCTTCTTCCTTCAGAGGTTCACCTAATAGATCATTCTCCTTTTCTAAGACTCTTTTTACAATGTTTCCCATTAACTTATTTTTTCTAATCATGCCTTGTCCGCATAAGATATTTTTGAAGTGATTATGTAATATATATTTTAACTCCTCCTCCTTTTCTATCCAATCCACATTTGTTGACCTCAACCCTTTTATTTTACTTTTTTGAATTTTAATTTTTTCCATTGCATTAAAAAATTTTGTATTTTTATCTCCGTCTTTTATCCACTTACCTTTCGGCCTCTGCTTCTAGAAGACTTCCTCCATGTGCATTTTGAGTCTCAATTCTGCTTTAGCTTTACTAAGTTTTATTCTATCCTCTTGACTAGAAGTTTGTTCATATTTTATTTCTAAATTAGCCACTTCCTGTTCAGCTTCCTGAATTTTTTTATTTAAGTTACCAAATACCTACTTATTCCATTTGTTAAAAGGCCATATTAAGCTATGTAGTTTTTTAGCTAAAATTTGTATCGGGTTCCCCAAGAATGAACTCTTCCATGTTTCCCTTACTACTTTATCATATTCCTTATGCAATCCCCACATATTTTGAAAGACAAAGCCTTTATGACTACTCTTGCTTTCTTGGAAGGATTACAAAAGTGGGCTATGATCTGAGCAGGTTCTATTTAAATGTTTCACCTTTATTCCTCTCAACTTGTCCAGCCATTGTGAGTTGAAAAGAACTCTGTCTAGCCTAGACCAAATTACCCCTCTCTTTCTCCAGTTATTACACCATGTGTAATTCGATCCTAAGAAGTATGTTTCCAACAGATTCGCTTTAGCAATAGCCTCATTAAACTGGGCTATTGCTGTATTATCCAGCTGTCTTCCACCTCTTTTCTCTTTGATGTTTCTAATCGCATTAAAATCTCCTCCCATGATCTATGGGGAGTTTCTTGCGGCTAAACTCCCCATATCCTTCCATAGGGGGTTATCTTCCCTCCTTCGTACTCTTCGCATAGACTACCGAGAAAATTGCTGTTGGCTGTTTTTGGAAATTGAAAGTAATTATTTGCTCATCTTCCGCAACTACCTCTAAAGCTACATTCTTTCTCCACATAACCCATAACTTATTGTTACGGTTTGAGAATGCCTTATTTAAGCCGATCTTCTCTTTGTATTTCTCTAATTGATTTCTATCCACCATTGGTTCAACTAGAATAATAATTTTTAAATTATGAATTTTAATTAATCTTTTAATTCTATTTATCGTTGGAGCATTCGCCACTCCTCTTATATTCCAAAACAAGTTGTTAAGCATATCTACATATCCCTAGCTTGAGCTATTGTAATACATTTGCTTTCATACTTCATATTTTTATATTTTTTTCTATTTCTATTGGGCTTACTTGAGCTAGAAGGCACTATTTCAAATTTCTTTAGTATGCTTATCTTTTCTAAACTTCTTCTCATTTGTTTGATTTTTTCTATAGCTGATTGTTTATCTTGTAGGCTATCCTTGTGCGTTTCCTGCTTTGAAGATAATAAATCCTCATAACAAAAATTATAATTCAGATTACCTCCCTCTTTTTTATTATTAATGCAAGGCCAACTTTTCGCCTCCGACTTTTCGTCCTAAAGTAAATCGTCCTCCTCCCAATTAATATGGTTCAAATTCTCTTCTAAATGTGCTTCACCTCTAAATTCCATCCTCTTCTTTCTAAGATTTATCATATTTTCTTTTCCCCCTTTTTCTACCCCAACAACCCACTTCTCCTCTGCAAGCCACTTTCTAATCTCTTCTCTCTTATTCTTTCCTAGGACTTTTCTCTGTCACATCTCACCCCTCTTTTCCCTCATTTCTGCTTCCTCTTCACTATATTCTGCCCCCCTTCTCCCTGCCTCTTTTCCACCTCTCCCCCACTCTGCTTCCTTAACCTCCTTGCTTCCTATTTCTCGGGAATCTCCCTCCTCTATCCCCTATTCTAGGCTCTGTTTTTGTACCTCATCACATGTGTTCTCCCCACTACTCCTTCTAACCCATACTTCTTTTTCCTTCATATTTCCCTTGACCCATTTCCCCAACATGCAGTCATCCTGCCCATGCCCTAGTTTATGACAACTTAGACAGTAAAATGGCATGGCCTCTGGGATAGTTTCCTGCCAGAAACCATTAGCAAGATCAGTGCCTATCCACACCCTCTTTGGAGGGGGAGATTTGAGGTCAGTTTCCACGCATATTCTAGCCATGCTTGGCCTCGTCATCAAGGCCATAGCTTCATCCAGAAGAAGCGGTGTACCCAAATAGCAAGCAATTGAGTAGAGAGATTGCTTATTAAACAGATGTATGGGGAGTTTGGGTAATGAAAACCATACCGGTGTGATAGAGGACTCCTGCAATGGTGAAAATTCTAGCATCCACTTGAAGACTCACATTGGATAGCCCACTATTCTCCATGTTCCTCTGAGCCAAACCCTGAGAAGGTCATCCACTTCTCTGAATTGCAGGAACGTGTGCTTACCGTCGTAGTTAGCATTCTTGACCATTTCGCGCAGCTTTAAGGAATCAACAAAGTCATATATATATTTGAAATCGGGTCTTCCTTGTGAGAATTTAGCAACGAGGGTGTGTTTGAATGGGGCATCAAGCTTGTTCATCTCCTCATTTGAAAAAATTATCACCGGGGTTCCTTCTTTCACGACAAGCTTTGGATACAGGACCGCCGGTTCATTTATATTGTAGTATAAAGACTTTTTGGTGAAGAGGGAACTAATTGGCTCCATTTTCAGCTTCAAATTGAGCTTGTTTTGCACAACAGAGAAGTTTTTTCGAGAAATCGCGTCTGTATCACCGGAGTTCCTTCTTCCGGTTTTTTTTATCCATCTATCTATCCATTAATCTAATTCTCTATATATCAATCTATCAATCAATCAATCTAACTATTTATATATCATTCAATCTATCCATCTATCTATCTCTCTTTCTATTTGTATTTCTATATGTCTGTTTATTTATCTATCTATCTTTCATTATTTCTATCTATTTATCTATCTAACTATCTGTCTATCTATTAGTTTATCTATCTGTCTTTTAATCTATATGTCTATTTGTCATTCAATCTGCCTATCTATCTGTATGTCTATTTGTCTATCTATCTATCTGTCTGTCTATCTATTTATCTCTATATCTATTTTTTTGTCTATCTATATGTCTATCTTTATGTCTATATATCTTTTTATGTATCTATCTATCTATCTATCTGTCTGTCTGTCTGTCTGTCTATCTATCTATATGTCTATTTGCCTATATCTCTATTTGTCTATCTATTTATCTATCTATCTATCTATATGTATATCTTTCTATCTGTCTATATGAATGTCTATCTACTTGTCTATTTATTTTTCTATCTATCTCTATGTATAACTATTTGTCTATCTATCTTTCTATTTGTCTATCTATCAATCTGTTTATTCGTCTATCTATCTATCTATTTATCTATCAATATATCTATCTTTCTATATATCTATCTCTCAATCTATATATCTATCTACACTACAAGAAATTATCTATTTACCTATGGAAATTTAGCTAGAGAAATAATCCCAAGCTAATTTACGAAGGAATAACTAGTGAAATGCAAGATATGTTTGATTTTACATTGAATCACAATTTTGTGATGGATTGTGATTGATTAAAGATGGAAATATTTGATTTACAAATTTATCTCTCTAATATTGACATTGCTTTGTCGCAAAGATTGGCAGCAAATTTAACGATGACTTTAGAAATGGATTTTCCCTAGCTAATTAGCTCTAGAAAAATACCTCATTAAATCTTTATCTGGAAAAATATTTTTACAATTATATATCAATTGCAACCAATTATTCCTTACATTATAATTTTCACAAAATATATGCAATTAGATAGGCATTTTTCCTAGCTATTTAGCTCGGGTTTAATTTCATCGTTAATCTATACTAAATAATTTTTTTTGTTTTATATATTATTTGTTTTAATATTTGATGTAATTTGTTATATTAAATATTTGTCATAGTCTATGAATGATTGATCCTTGAAAGACGCCTTCTCCTCATATAATTATAAAAATAGGATATTATAAATAAATAATATCTAATATATACAAATATTAATAAAAATTTATATTAATAAAGACAAATAACTATTTTAATGATTATAAAATTTTAAAAATAATAAAAAATATTATTTGAATTAATTAATAAAGATATATAAATATTTGAATTAATAAATACATTAAATAATTAATTCTATAATCATAAACATTTTTTAAAATATTTGAATTAATAAATTAACATACTTAAATATTTGTATTAATATAAGCCTAAAATTATTATTTGTCTTATAATAAAAAAATATTTACAAAAAATTTGGATTAACAAATAAACAAGTAAATATTTATATTAATAAAACTTAAAAAAATTTAATGATTTTAGGAATGTTTTAAAAAAATTTTTACTAAATGATTTCAAATATTTGAATAATAAAAAAATCATATTTTTCTATAAATTTATAATAAAATAAATTGATATTTAAGTATAAATATATTGATGTTTTAATTACATTTAAAAACTTTTGATGAGTTATAAAAAAATTTTTCAATGTGCTTATTAAAAGAATACTTTGGATGTTTTTTTAGGGTTTTAAAAAGTTTTTTTTTAATATTACTAATGATATTTTTTTTCCTAAACACACTTAAAATTATTTTTAACCCTATTAACATTTTTGAAAATCTCTACCAAACTTACCCTAAATTGATTTTAATTCAAGTTTTATTTTTGCCTCTACTAAAATTTATAAGAATTAAAGCATAGTAAATTATTATAGTAAATTTAAAATAAAATATAAAAAAATATAAAATTTAAATAAAATATAAAATAATATTAAATTTAAATAAAATATGCGATCTTAAAATAATAAATAAATAAATACATATTAATAATTTAAAATTAAAAGAAGTTAAACATGAACTATAACCTAATCGGTGGCTAAGCAAAATAGCATCGAGTAGGCAATCTACAGATAGAACATTTTTGGCAATGTGTTATGCTTCATCATTCTAATTCTGATTGGTGTTCTTACCATTTCAATTCATCTTTTTTTTTATATTTTCTGAAACATGTATTATCATGATACATGACCTAATCGGTGTTTTTTCAATTTGAAGACCTCATTTTGTGTTATCATTTGTTGTGTTTTTTGGTCCATACTTTTAATTTTTCACTAAGAATGGAATATATAATTTTTGGAATTGGTTTGATGATCGAACTTGGTAATTTAAATCAATCTAGAACAAGATAATTTTTTTTCCATGGATTTTTATGAAAATTTTAAGCTAACTATTCTTACCATTTATTAAAATTAAGTATCCACTTGGGCAGGTAATAGGAGAAACTATATACCCAGGATTGACTTAAATATCCAGGACAAACTTGAAGTAAGTCCTTGGAATCTACTGCTCAACAATTTTCTTAATGTATATCAATCATATATCTACTAGGCGACTCTAAAATATCCTTTATTAATTTTATTCCTTTTATGTTATAATTACATGTTGATTACTTATTATATAAGGATACCAAATTTGTTCAATTTTTCTATATCCTTTGAAACTGTTAGTTTATCCACCGCACCTAATATTTTTTGCATTTACTTCATAGGCAACTTTTCTTTTGACAAAGGTTAGTGTTATTAAGTGGCTACATTTTTTCTGCCTTTCATTTTTAAACTAAAGTTTGATTTGATGATATTACTTTTGTAATACAAGAAGTTAAGGGTGTTTGTGCTGGGCTCATAGCATCAATGTATTTTTCCATGGTAAATGGTACAAGCATTATTAGTTGTACAACATGTTAGAATGTAAATATTTTAAATAAAATATGCATTAATTAGGTTATAGATATTTAAAAATTGGAAATAGATAGGTGAACCATTATGTACAACACCGTAAACCATGAAAAATAATTTATCGGTAATCTCAACTTCCTTTCAAGTTGGCATACATACAGCATAATAGGAATGATAGCTGATCATAAATAATGCATAGGATGAAATGTCAGCATTGTCTTAAATCTTATTATGTAAATTATAGTCTAACACAATATTTTTTAATTATTCATGAATAATTTTATTAAAACAAGATCATATATTTTCTGGTGTATGATTCAAAAAAGTTGACAAGTGATGGAAGTTTTAACTCAGTGAGTTTAATTGGCAATTAAGATAGGGAAAACTAATATCTCAGAAAGTTTGTTTGCTCTCATTGATTTAGTAGGCTGAAAATACTCAACCTAGATCTTGTTTCTTAGTTTGCAAGTGAATACCTACTCAGGGTGTGATACTTAAATTTTCAAGTTGACTTTGTGTAATGTTAAAATATAATAAATTTTTATTTTATCAAGAGATAATATTTAAAGATTATATTTTAAAAATTATAAAAATTATTAATCTTTTGCTTAAAACTTATATCCAACTCAAATTAGAACACTCATATAATCAAGTATATTTCATAATTAGTGAAAGAATTGTTGATATTGTATAATCATGATAAAATTAATTTCATTAAATTTGATATTGTTCATATTTTTTTTTCACAACCTTTTTAATTTTGATATAATTAAAGAAAAAATTAATTTTTTTCATGTAAACAAAATACCATCCTCAATTAAATATAAAATATGAGCTACTAATGGTGATGTTGATTAGTAAATTCTTTTTTTTTTGCTAGTTTATTATTGTTTGAAAATATTTTTTATTGTTGTTGGATGTTATTAGACATAGGAAAAATTATGTAATGGTGAATTAGAATAATATTTTTTTTAAAGTACCTAAATAAGTAAATATTCATATTAAAATATACATGAAAATAAAAGATTTATACATTCTAGTAAACTCAAAAAATACTTTTATTCCTACTATATATTTCATGTTTTGAAAAAAAAATTAAAAAATAAAAACAAAAAATCTATTTCAAAAACACTATAGCATGAGTGGTATACTATTTTGGATAATAGTATGTTCAATTTGTAGTAATATAATATTTATATAAATATTATAAACACAAAACATTATATATAAACATTTAAACATTTATATAATCATATGACATTATATATAAATGTTTATACTTAAATATATATAAATGTATAGCATTATATATAAACATTGATATGTTTATATAAACAAATAATGTTATATATAAATATTTATACATATGTATAAATATTTATAAATATTTATATAACATTAACATAATACTATCCATTTATATAATAGTTTATATAACATTTATATAACATATAACATATTTATACATTTTTATAAATATTTATATAACATATAAATTTTTAAATAAATATATAATATTTATAATGTTTATATAATTGTGATATAAATAATATATAATATTTATAAAAGTATTACACACACACACACACACACATATATATATATATGTAGCATTTAAAAAATATTTTAAACACAACATTATATCAAAACACCTATACATTTATATAATCATATGCCATTATATATTAAAGTTTAAACTTTAATATAAATGTGCAACTATGAGAATAGTGATGTGAAATATGATGCTTGTATGCATACACAAGAGATTATCTCTATAATGTATATATCATATGAAGAAATGATATATCATATAGAAATATTAGTAGTTTTATTTATGAATGAGGCCGAGAGTACTATTGGGTATTGAGGGATAGAAGTCAATTATCATTGTAATTTAGGAGTCTTTATAGAGCTCCTCTATCATGATGCTTACTTTAAAAAAGTAAACAAATATTTTTATAAAAAATATTGTTGTAGATACTTATCATTTGTTATTTACTATAGTTTCGTAACTCATCTTTTTACTTAGATGTATAATTATTAACTCAAAGGTTAATAATCATAGTATAGAAAATTATTATTTGCTTAAGATATTCTTCTTGTTTTTTTTAAATATTGAAATATCTACTAAAAAATTATCTAAAATCATTTTTTATAGTAATATACAAGTTGAAATTTGGTTGCTTTTGTCTTTTTTTTTTATATTTTTAGATTTATTTTTAGTCTTATTTCTGTAAGTTATATTTGTAAGTAATTAATTTTTAATTTTATTTTTTTGGATAAGGTTAAGATTATATATTTTTATTTTTATGGTCAGATATTTTATTAGTTGTTTGAATATTATTGATAAACTACTTATTCATTATTCACTTGGTTATTTATTTTTTATTTAATTGAGATGTTATAAATTTTGTATGGATATATATTTATATAATTTATCAATAATTATATAAAATATTATGTTTTTAAATAAATAATCATAAATTAATTTTTTTTATTTCTGAAATTGATTTGATTAATTTTTAAATACTAATATAAAAAATAACCATAAAAATTTCATAAACTATTAACCATAAATTTATTTATTTAGTAAATAATATAATTAATGGTTGAATAAAAAATAATTTTGGTTTCTAATAATCTTTAAATACTAATATAAAATTTTGTAGGTCAATTCACTTTTAAAAAACCTTTGACTTTTAGAACACATAGGCATCGTAGCATCCTTTCAAAGAACTATATCAAACAAAGAACATATCTCTCTCTCTCTCTCTACATGTTTTTTGTTTATTTTCATTATAATTTAATGAGAAATTAAATGAGTTTGGCAAATTTATAATTTGTAGAGAGTTAAATGGTGCTTTTTTGTTGAGTCCTATGTTAATGATGAATCGGTAGTGTGAACTTTTTTTTATTTTAATGATTTTTTTAAAGGTTTAATAGATTTCAAATCAATAGAAATTGTGTTAGCTTTGAAATTCGAAGAAGAATTGTAAAAGAGGACGAAGAAAATAACAACAAGAGGAGAAGAAGAGCAAGGTACTGTAATTTTTTAAATTCAAGTTATATCTTATATTTTAATTTATTGTTTTTTATATTTTAGAATTTTTGTTCTGTAAAGAATATAAATAACCTGTGGAAATTTATCTACTAATTAGTTTTTTGTGGTTATAGTGTGAAAATCTTAAATTTTTCTCAAAGAAGAAGGTACAGCTTAACCATAACCATTAATTTTGTTATCATTGCTCATGTTGATAGTTTGTTGACGCTATAATTTTTGTTGGTGAATGATGATGAATTTTGTTTAGTTTTTTTTCTTAAATAATCATATTTTTTAGTCTTTAATTAGGTATCTAATAAATTCCATAGTAATTGTATTCTGTTAAGATTGTAGATGCTTTATTTAATTCAATTAGCCTAATATTAATTTTTTGTTTAATAGTACTATTGAAAAAAAATAACTACACTAAGACTTAATTATATCTATCTAATATTGTCATGTAGAATCAAAGCACACTTGATAGAGAAATGGGGGGTGTAGAAGACTAAGAACCCAAGTAGACTATACATTATTGTAAGTAGGGAAACAACATTGTGCAAAATTTTCTCAATGTGTTTTATTAAATACCATGCATTCTCAAAGCACATTGATCATGCATGGTAAATTATTTCGTGTATAGATTTATAATAAGTAATTATTCAATCAATCAATCTATCTATCTATATATCTATCTATCTATCTTTTTATCTATCTATATATTTATCTGTATGTCTATCTATATATTAATTTATCTATCTAATGTCTAATAATTTATCTATCTATTTATCTATCTATAAGTCTATTTATCTATCTATGTATTTATCTATATATATGCCTATCAATCTATCTATCTATTTGAGTTTCAATGTATATATCAATATATCTATCTATTTGAGTTTCAATGTATATATCAATATATCTATCAATTTATCTATCAATCTATATATTAATCTGTTTATCAATCTTTCTATCAATCAAATTATCTAACTTTCTATCTATCTATCTATGTATTTTTTTATTTATCTATCTTTCTATTTATCTATCTATGTATATGTCTATATATCTATCTGTTTGCCCGTCTGTCTATCTATTATCTAGTTTTCTATCTATCTATCTATTTGTATGTCTATCGGTCTATCTGTCTGTCTTTTTGTCTATCTGTCTGTCTATTTATTTATCTATCTATTCATTTTTTTATATCTAGTTCTTAATCAAATTATTAATCTTCCTATCTATCTATCAGTCAATCAATAATTCAATCTATATGTCTATCTATCTGTATAATAAACTGACTAATTATATATCTATCTATCTGTCTAACTATATTTCTATTTGTGTGTCGATTTGTCTATTTATCTATCTATCTATTAATCTGTCTATCTATATATATGTCTTTCTACCTATTTGTCTATCTGTCAGCATATCTACCTCTCTATCTGGCAATATATCTACCTCTCTATTTGTCTATCAATATATTTATCTATTTATCTTTCTATCTATCTCTCGATCTAATTATCTAACTAACTAACTATCTAACTATTTGTTTATGAATTTCTATATCTTTCAATCAATCAATCAATCAAACTATCTATCTATCTATCTGTCTGTATGTCTATATATCTTTCTATATTTCTATCTATCTATATCTCAATATCCATATCTCTCTATTGTCTATCTATTTGTATATCTTTCTATCTCTCTATCTATTTATCTATATATTTTTCTAACAATCTATCTAACTATATGTCTATCAATCTATATATCAATCTGTCAATCAATTTGTCTATCAATATGCATATCATTATGTCTATCAATCAATATATCAATCAAATTATCAATCTTTCTATCTATTTGTCTATCTATCTATCTATCTATAAATCTATCTATATTTCTATCTATCTATTTATATGTTTATCTATCTATCTATCTGCCTATCTATTAGTATATCTATCTAGCTATTTATATGTCTATCGGTCAATCTATTTATCTAACTATCTTTCTATCTATCTTTCTATATATCTGTCTATATTTCTATCTTTTTATCTATCTATGTGCTGATTTATTTGTCTATCTATCTTTCTATCAATCAATTTATCAATCTATCTATATATCTCTGTAACTATCAATCAATCAGTCTAAAATCTACCTATTTTTCTATATTTTTATATATCTATATATCTATATATATATGTATGTATCTGTCTATCTATTTATTTAAGAGTCTATTTATTTGTCTGTATATTTTTTAATCAATATGTATGTTATATATTTGTCTATCTAGGTATCTATTTATCTAATTATCTATCTATTTATTTGTCTATATGTTTCATTAATTGTTAATCTATCTATCTATCTATCTATCTAATTGTCTATCTATCTATTTGTCTATTTGTCAATATATTAATCAATCAGTCTGTCTATTTATCTATCAATCTATCTATTTATCTATCTGACAATCTATCTATCATATATATGTCTATCTTTCTGCCGTTTACTCTAACTAGCTATCTAGCTATCTATTTGTCTATCTTTATGTCTATGTATCTATCTGTTTTAATAATCTATCTATCTATCTATCTATATATCTATCTGATCTATCTATCTATCTAACATTTTATCTATTTGTATATCTACCTATTTATGTATCTGACTATCTATCTATCTATTTATGTATCATTATGTCTATCTATCTATCTTCTATCTATCAATCTATCTTTCAAACTATCTATATATCTATCTATCTATATATCAGTCTATCTATTTATTTATTAGTATATTTGTCTCTCAATCTATATATCTACCTTTCTATCTTTCTATCTATTTGTCTATCTAACTATCTATTTGAATGTATATAAGTATATATGTCTATCTATCTGTGTGTTTATCTGTCTATCAATCTATTTATATATGGATTTGTCAGTCTATTTGTCTAACTATATGTCAGTCTATCTATCTGTCTATCTGTCTATCTATCTATCTCTCATTCTATTGCTTTGTCTATCTGACTATCTATTTGTATGTATATATGTCTATGTATCTATCTGTCTGTCTGTCTATCTATATGTCTATCTATCTATATAATTTCTATCTATCTATTTATCTATTTGTTTGTCTATCTATCTGTATATCTGTTTCTTTGTATGTATGTCTATCTATTAGTCTATCAGTCTATCTATCAGTCTATATATCTATTTGTCTATCTTTCTAACAATATGTTATCTATCAGTCTATCTATCTGTTTATCAATCTATCTATCTATCTATCTGCCTATCAATTTATCTATCTATCTATCTGTTTGTCTGACTGTCTATCTATCTATCTATCTATCTATCTGTCTGACTGTCTATCTATCTATCTATCTCACTATTTGTCTGTCTATCTTTCTATCTATCTGTCTGTCTGCCTATCTATATGTATAACTAGTTTTCTATCTTTTTATTTATTTGTCTGTCTATTTATCTGTCTATATAAATATTTGTATATCTATCTTTTGTCTATCTACCTATAAATCTATATGTCTATCTTACTATCTATTTGTCTTTCTCTAGATCTGTCAATCTATCTATATGACTATATGTTTTTTAATTGTCTATATATCTATTTATTTATAAAACTGTCTGTCTATCTATTTGTCTTTCTATTTGTATATCTATCTATCTATATGTTTGTCTATCTATAAGTTTATTCGTCTATTTATCTTTCTTTCAATATGTCTACCTATTTGTCTACCTATCTATTTGTCTTTTTGTCTGTCTATCTATCTATCTGTCTATCTTTATCTTATCTTTCTATCTGTCAATTTATCAATCAATCTATTTATCTTTCTATATATGTATCTATTTATCTATCTATCTATCTATTAGTCTATCTTTCTTGACTTTCTTTATCTCTATCTATCTATCTATTTTTTACCTATCTGTCTATCTATCTATATAAATGACGATCCATATGTATATATTTTTGTATATAAATATATCTAACAATCTATCTACCAATTTGTATACCAATTTGCCTATCAATATGTCTACATTTTGGCTATCAATTTAGCTATAAATATGTCTCTCAATCTTTCTTTAAATCTAATTATCAATTTGACTATCTATTTGCCTATCTATTTGCCTATCTATTTGCCTATCTAATTTTTAATCTATTTATATATTTGCCTATCGAATTAACTATCTAAGTTTCTATCTATCTATTTATCTATCTATCTATATATAATTTGTATCTATCTATCTATCATTCTAACAATATTTTTATCTATCTATCTGTCTATTTATCTATCTATCTATCTATCTATCTATCTATCTATCTGTGTGTCTATCTATCTTTTAGTCTATCTATCATTATATTTATATGTTTATCA
>JAREIK010003641.1:65000-70000 GCA_029783825.1 Sapria himalayana | reverse complement strand
ACTATCTATCGATATTTCTATCTATCTATCTATCTTTTTGTCTATCTATCTATCCATCTGTATATCTATCTATCTATCTATCTATATATCATTCAATCAATCAGTCAGTCTATCTATTTATCTATCTATTTTATCTTTGTATGTATGTATCTATCTCTCAATCAGTTTGTCTATTTATTTATCTATCTATCTATCATTATATCTATCAACCTGGCTATCAAATAGTCTACCAATCTGCTATCAATTTGTCGATCCTTTTGTCAATAAATTTGTATATCAATCTATATATAAATCTATCAATCAATCAATCAATCTATCTATATATATGTCTATCTATCTTTCTATAAATATGTATATTAATCTCTCTTTATATCTATCTATCTATCTATCTATATTTATATCTATTTGTCTATCTATCTGTCTAATAATCTATCTATATATCTGTCTATATATATGACTTTTTATCTCTCTTTCTATATACCTTCCTAAATGTCTATCTATCTATCTTTATATCTATCTATTTATCTATCAATCTATCTATCGATATATCTTTATATACATCTATTTATCTATCTATCTATCTATCTATCTATCTATCTATCTATCTATATAGCTCTCTACCTACATACCTATCTATCTATTTATTTTTCTTTCTAATTATTAATTTATCTATCTTTCTATTTGTCTATCTATCTATCTATCTCTCTATCAATCTATCAGTCTATCAGTTTATTAGTCAATTAGTCTATCTATCAATCTGAATATCAATATATCTTTCTGTCTATTTGTATATCTATGTATCTAACTGTATGTTTATCTATATGTTTGTCTATCTTTTTATCCTTCTATCTGTCTATTTTATGTCGAAATGTTTATATGACAATCTATATATCTATGTAACTATCTACCTATTATATCTATCAATTAATCTATATATCTTCTTTCTATTTTTCTATCTTTCTAACTATCTAACTATCTTTCTATTTATCAGCCTATTTGTCAATCTTTCTATATATATATATTTTTATATCTATCATCTATCTATCAATTATTCGATCTATTTACCTTTATATTTGTCAGTTTATCTAAATGTCTATCTAACAAATAGAAAATCGAGTTATTCTCAATAATTGGTATTGGAGGTTTAGGTTGTGCATTATAATGCACCATTGGGTTAAGTTACTATTGATGATAATAATGAATTTAATAAATAGTAAAACTTTTGTAGACAATATCAGCATGTCAAAAGAGGTGTTTTCAATTCTCATACACAGTATTTTGCCAGAATTTTCTAGAAGAATTCATATTTTGTAGATAGTAATGATTACATATGGAGGAAAAGTTAAAATAAAAAAAATTTATGGAACAAAATTTGGATTCTAGAAAATATAGATGGAAAATTATATATACTAGAAAAATCTATATGAACCCCTCTAAGGAAGATGATAGAGTCTATGAAGAAAGAAGAGCACATACTAGCACTTGAATTCATCTGAAATATGATTTCTTACCAACTTACTTTCAATATAAAAAATGAAGAGCATAGTAAGGCTTACGATGGCTCTTGCTAGTATATACGAAACCTAATCGATGCTAGAAAAGTGCACATGATGAGGTGTTTTCTCAATTTGAATTTGACAGAAAGCACATCAATGACCCAACAACTCAATGAAGTCAACACAATCACAACCCAATTAAGTTTGTTTGGTATTGAAGTCAATGATGAAGTATATGTATTGATACTTCTATGTTCTCTATCAAAAATAAATGTATTACAATTATAGTTGTGCATAGTTCATCAAGAACTAATAAATTGAAATTTGATGATGTTCATGATCTAATTCTAAGCAAGGAGATTCAACAGAAATAGACAAGTGAAATATCATCCTCTTTAGAATTATATACAAAGTTAATTGTAAGAAATTCAACCAAGAGAAAAATGTCAAAGCAAATCAAAAAATAAGAGGTCCAAATCTAATAATCATTATACTTATAATAGCTCAAAGGCCATTAAGTATTGAAATTATAGAGAGATAAGACACTACAAAAATCAATGTAAGTTTTAGTTATTTTATTGCACGGTAAAATATATCACAAGTATATGAGTTTAACAAGTAATAAAGTTAACTCTGTGAATCTGGATTATCATTTCATAGATATTGATTATTTGGATTAATTATCAATGTTTCTTTATTATCTAAGCTTACAATAAGTAAATAGTTTATAGTGTTTACTCAAGTAAACAATTCTATGGTTAGCTTATAATAAGTAAACAATATCAAGTCCATGGGTATATAATTTATGAGTTAATGGCTATAGCGGTGATAAAATATGTGAGATCTACTCATCCATATAGGTGGAACTTCTCAAACCCATTAAAAGTCATCGGCATCAATTCATGTAGGAAATAATATATGTCAGATGAGCTAGATATCTTATATATTTTAATCCAGTATGAATCATATTGATAGTCAATGCTAGGGTATTTATAAGGGAGCCTATGCGGCATTTAATTAAACATAGTTATTAAAATATAGTCAAATATATGAATGTATTTAAATGTCTTGTAAATTAGTATCAGTATACATAAAGCCTATTACTTTTTTATTTGAACTAATTGAAAACTGGTCAATAAATATTTACAGATATTATTTTGACATTAACAGATATTAATGTGACTATACTTTAAATTTATAAATATTAAATACACTCAAATGAGTGTGTGTTTTCCTTATACATAAAGCCATGTATAAAATATAGTTTATAGATATTAATATAATTATACTTATTGGGTAGGTAAGGTATTATGGAATAATAGATATTTTCATAATACAAATTTATTAGACGTGTATTTTATAATGATGACTTACAAATTTCAAATTTACATTATTAAAATCCTATCATAAAGTCAATATATCTTTATTTGTGTAAAATATGTATATAATGTTATATGTATAATACTAATTTTATCTGAAATACACGACATGTATATTGAATGTATCATATATAAAATTATGATAGATAAATAAATAGATATATATATATATATATTAAATATATGGTGTTATATTTATATATAGTTATGTTTATGTAAACTATTTTTATAGTTATAAATATAATAAAATACACTTATATATTTATGTGTTATATACACACTACCCAACACAAAACACCCATTTTGTGTTATATACGAATAAGTTTATATAAGCAATCCAAGTATAATTAAATTAACAGAATATGTGTTTAAAAAAAGTATAATTAAATTAACAGAATATGTATTAAAAAAAAGTATAATTAGATTAAGTGTATATTAGCATACCTACTGCCCAACACAACACAAATGCATTTGGTATGTATCACAATAAGTATAATTAAATTAATGTATACGATTAAAGAAGAAAAAGTTTGGAAAAAAAAATTAATAGAATCTATACGCATTAAGATAATCGATGAAGAATTACGGTAGAAAAAGTACCTCAAATCGATAACAAATTATCACTTAATTCGAATATGTTTATGTTGCGTCTGTGTCAAGAGAAGGATGGAGGACTGCGGAGAAGTTGCGTCGCTTATTCTTTGAAAATGTCGAGAGAAAGATGGGTGACTTAGTCTCGACAAAATAAACATTAAATATATTTCCAAAATATTTTTATTTTTAATTATAAAAACATTAAATAAATAATATAATATAAATATAAATAAATAAATAAATAAATAAATAAATAAATATATATATAATACAAAAAGACTCATTTATTGTATTTACTATCAAAAATTTTTCAAATAAATTAATGTGCACGTAGCAAGGTATAAATTCAAAATATACACCTTACAATTTTTTATTATAATATTAGTTAAATAATAAATATATAAACAATTTAATAAAATATATGTTTAGCCTTATAAAAAAAATATCAAATAGCTATAAAATTAATAAATTTCATATAATAAGGCATACATGAAAATATGATTTATTCTTTAGTTACTCTCATAAGTGTTATAAAATATTCTTTATGTTAAAAAATATATAAAAATTTATATTTTATGGTTATAAATTTTTAAGAATTCTTCATATTAATTTTTATGAAGATAATATATAATAATTTTAAAGGCATAAAATTTAATATTATTTGATATCATATATACTTTTTAAAATTCAAAAAATTACTTAAAGTGATAGATAATTAAAAAAAGTTATATAAATTATTTTAATAAAGACCGAATGTTAAAAGCTAATAGGAAAAATATTACTTAATTATTTAATTCTTATAAATTTTAGTAGGGGCAAACATATATGTATTTATTATTAAATATTAATTTATTTTCTTTTAACTTTAATGAAAAATTTTATATTTTTATTATATTTCAAAAATTTCAATTTTTGTATTAATTATATTTTTAAAATGTTTCCTATAATCATAAAATATTTTTATACTAATAATCATAATAATATTTACTAGTTTATTCGTCAATTTTGATATTTTTAAAATATTTTATATTTTTATCATACAATGAATTAATTTACATTTATATTAGTAGAAATTTTAATGTATGTTAATTTAATTTTTAAAATATCGAAATAAATTATTATAGTTATTGAATTAATTATTTAATATTACTTTAATACAAATTTTATGTTTCTTAATTAAAAATTTTAGAAATATTTTATGTATAATTTTTTAAAAAATTAATACATCATAAAAATAGATATGTTAGTCCGTATTAATATATTTTTTTTTGTATTTTTATATTTTTTAAATTATTTATTTATAATATCATTTTTTCCGATTTTATGAGGAGAATGTAACTCTAAAGGATCGCCCATCTATGGACCATTAACATAATTTAATAAACAAAATTAAATAAAATATTAAGACTAATAATAAATTACAAAAAATTAAATAATTAAATATTGGCTAAGAAAATTTGGTCGCTATGTTTTGGATTTAATTAGCTAGGAAAGTTCAGTCACTAGATCCGTCGATATATTTCATATTTTA
>JAREIK010003641.1:0-60000 GCA_029783825.1 Sapria himalayana | reverse complement strand
AACATCTACACATCGATCTATATGTGTCTTGATCTTTAAGTAAATTGACTTAAACAAATAAGATATAATCTCATATTGACTTATTTTAGCATGGTTATGTATTTTAGCAGTCCTATCAAACAAGGGGCTAACTGATATCATTGCTGTTACATAGAATGGACAAATTCCATCTACATAAATCACATCCCTCTAAATAATTAATTGTATCCTTAGTAAACAACCCTATAACCATCCTTGTTATAAGTGGCATATACTAAAACTAAAGTATACAACTCCTTATGTAGAGAACTGTAGTGACTTCAGGTCAATGGACAATTCATTCTAATATTCACGATGAGAATGTATATGACACTTATTAACAATCCAAGAAACATTATCAAAGCGGGTCAATTCAGTTTATGTTCTCCAGCAAATACTCAAGTGTTAAATTAAAATCTATATTAGTAAACCTTCATTTTAGTCTTAATGTATTAATATCACCCTTGAATATTAATACTTGACTTGGAATAATTTAGAGTAGTATTCCATAGAATATATCACTCTAGGTATTAATCTAATATTTGCATAGATCTAAATAAATATAATAATCATAAAATGATGTCTCTTTAAATATAAGAAATGATACAAAAGTGCCAAAAGAATGATCACCACAAGAAAAATCACATATAGCTAGGGACAATTCCCTAGCTAAATGGGCATTTTCCGTCGGCAAATGGGATATAATGAGGGATTAATAATGGAACCATCCCAATCTAAAGTGCTAGTCGCTAAAAATTAGTGAGGGAAAGAGTCTCTAGCTAAAATTTTAGTGATGGAAATATCCCTAGCTAAAATATTAATTTACCTAGCTAAATTAGTAAGTGAAAATTCGCTAGCTAAATTAGCAATAAAAAATTCCATTGCTAACTGGGGCTTTTCGTCACTAAACTTATATGATGATAGAAGTTTTCCTAATCTAAAGTGCTCGTCGCTCAAAATTAGCGAGGGAAATAGTCACTAGCTAAAGTTTTAGTGATGGTAATATTTCTAGCTAAAATAATAATTTCTCTAGCTAAATTAGCAAAGGAAAATTCTCTAGATAAAATAGCAAGGGGAAAATTCTCTAGCTAAATTAGCAATAGAAAATTCCCTAGTTATTTTCATTCCGAAACTATTTTCAAAATTTTTTTTTATTTTTCAAAATATTTAATTAAATAATATAATATTTGTATATTAAATTGAATTAAAACTGAAACTATAAACAATAATTTATAATTAACAAAAATCAAATCATTTAATTAATTATTTTGATTCAATAATTTACATAAATCAAACAAAAACATAACAAAATTGTATTTCATTTTATTAATCAATGTATCTACCGACAATGCATAAAATATAATCTATCCATGCATTGAGGTTGCTTTCTTTTTCTCTACTCCTCTGATCACCATCTTTCTGCTACGACAAAGCTGTCCGAGTCACGATTCGTCATGTCTAGTGAAAAATCTCTTCACTTATACAAGCTTCATATGGGGAACAATGCAGTACCATATCTATAAGAAATTTAAACAAGCCAATAAAATCAAAATATATAAATAAAAAATATTATGTATTGATAAATATATAAGACAGCAGTATTATGTACATATATACAAACATTTCACTCGTTACATATATCACTATAGTATATCTACATATATACTGCAGTATTATATGTACATATATACTGAGTACATATTTACTCGATATATACGTACATTTAATACTACAATATTATATGTACATATAATACTACATTATTATATGTACATATTCTGTAGTATATATGTGCGTATATACTGAGTATATATGTGTGTATATACTGAGTATATATGTACATATATACCTAGTATATATGTATGTATATACCGAGTATATATTTATGTATATACCAAGTATATATGTACGTATATATAGAGTATATATTTATATATATACAGAGTATATAGTATGTATATATAGAGTATATAGCACGTATATATAGAGTATATAGTACGTTTATACCGAGTATAAAGTATGTATATACCAAGTATATAGTACATATATATCGAGTATATATGTATGTATGTACTCAGTATATATGTACGTATATACCTAGTATATAGTACGTATATACCGAGTATATACACACGTATATACTGAGTATATATGCATGTATATACAAAGTTTATATGCACCTATATACTGAGTATAAATAAACATATATACTAAGTATATATTTACATATAATATTGCAGTATTATATGTACATATACTATAGTATATTCATACATATTCTTAGTATATACGAACTTATATACTACAACATATATGTGTGTATATACTGAGTATATATGTATGTATATACTGAGTATATACATACTTATGTACCGATTATATACGTATGTATATATTGAGTTAATAGTACGTATATACTGAGTTTATAATTATGCATATACCAAGTATATATGCACGTAAATACTGAGTTTATATGCATGTATATACTGAGTATATACATACGTATATACTAGATATATACGTAAGTATATATTCAGTATATATGCACTATATACTACTATATATATGTATGTATATACTATAGTATTATATGTACATATATATAATTACATAACCTCAGATGACACAAAACTACAACAAATTAGTATTATCCCATTTATACTTCACAAAGATGATACAAAACTATAATAAATTAGTATGGTCCCATTTATACTTCACAAAGATGATATAAAACTTCGCTATCAACATAAAAATGAAATACAAAGATTATTTAAATTTTAGAAAATATCTCTGAAAACTATTAAAGAAAAACCTAGAAGACGAGCCACGAGCCAGACTTGGGGCATCAAAGTTTGCATCTTGCCTCCCCACAACTAAAACTCTCTTCTGATCCCAAGGCCCACAAGGGGGTTTCTCTACCTTGCCATGACTGAGCTGACAAGCTAACAAAGAACCAGAAAATGAAATAAAGACTAATCATCTGAAGTAGTAACCATTAACAAATAAATAAGAAACTTGAACCTAGAAAATTGGAGCTCTCCACCATGCTAATGTGCAACACAAAATGATGAATAAATTATTAGAATAATAATTTTGAATAACTACAATCTAAGCAACCCTTGTCTTACATATTTAAAACAAAGATATAATAAAATTTTATTTCATCTTATTCATCAATGTATCTACTAATAGTGCATAAATTATAATTTATCAGTGCATTGATGTTGCTTTCTCTTCCTCAACTCCTCCGATCACCATCTTTCTACTGCTACAAAGCTGTCCGAGTCGCGGTGCATCATGTCTAATAAAAAATCCCTCACTTATACAACATCATATGGAGAACAATGAGGTACCATATCTGTACGAAATTTAAATCAGTGAATAAAATCAAAAAAAAACAAATAAAAAAAGTTATGTTTTGATAAATATATAATACTATAGTATATATGTTCATATATACTATAGTGTATATGATCATATATTACTACAGTATTATATGTACATATATACTATGTACGTATATACTCAGTATATATGTACATATAATACTGTAGTATTATATGTACAAATACTATAGTAATATATGTGTTTATATACGTATGTATATACAGCATTTGTTGCTGCTACTACTACCGATGCCACTGCTACAATTGCTCCTACTGTTGCTGCCGCAGCCACTGCTACTGCCGCAGCCACTACTGCTGCCGTAGCCACTCCTGCTGCCACCACCACTGGTGCGGCTGCAGCCACTCCTACTGTCGCCACCATTGCTGCCGCCGCCACCACTGCTGCTATTGCTACTCCTACTACTGCTACTACCACTGCCGCCACTACTACTGCTATTACCGGTACCACTGCCCCTGCTGCAACTGCCACTGCTACAGTTGCTGCTGGCGCTGCTGTTGCTACAACTACCGCTACTGATGCTGCTACTATTGCTATCGCTGCCACTACTGCTACTGCTACTGATAATAAAAGTGGTGCTGGCAATGATGCTAGATTGATAAACTTCCCTACCAACAACTTATTTTGAGATTGAGCTTGTTTTTGATGTGGCAGTGAGCTACTTCTCCCTAAACAGGACCCGATATTCCTCTTGGCTCTTGCGGCCAGTAAAAATCATGTAATGATATATTTTTTTTTTCCAATTTAATATAGTTTTGTGAGATGTAATAAAATTACATGACATTACTTGAGCATCATTATCATCATCCTAAGACATAGTACAATTATAACCAATCGTTGTAGTGCCTACAGCAAGAAAACTTATTTCCTCTTACATATGCTTTGTACCATGTGATAATTGCATATCTACACATTTACTAAAAGATTTAAGACCAACCTATATCTGCCAAGATGGCCTAGATAAGAAATATATTCATGCCACAGTTTGGGAAAGGTCTAATATTCATGACTTTTATGACCTACATCGGTAAGCAATGCATGATGATGACTAGACTAGCCCGAGCAATTATATATTCAAACATGTGTGTGTGTGTGAATGGGCATGTATGTTTGACAATATATACATGTCTACAAATAAATATATGCACCCACTTATGTACATACTCATAAAAATCTATTTTTCTATTTGTCTATCTACCTATATATCTTTTAATCTATCTATCTATGTATCTATTTGTTGATCTGTCTGTATGCCTATCTATCTATCTATGTGTCTATATGTCTATCTTTCTATCTATTTATGTATTTCTCTCTCTATTTGTCTAATTCTCTATCTATTTAACT
This sequence comes from Sapria himalayana, assembly GCA_029783825.1. Classification (NCBI taxonomy): domain Eukaryota; kingdom Viridiplantae; phylum Streptophyta; class Magnoliopsida; order Malpighiales; family Rafflesiaceae; genus Sapria; species Sapria himalayana. The sequence goes on along the minus strand of JAREIK010003641.1, from coordinate 55,233 downwards.
ATTTATTTTTCTATATGTCTATCTTTCTATCTATCTATGTATTTCTCTCTCTATTTGTCTAATTCTCTATCTATTTAACTATCTATTTATCTTCATGTCTATCTATATATCTAACTATCTATTTTTCTATTTGTCTATTTGTCTATTTGTCTATTTGTCTAAATCTATAATTACCTATTTTTATATCTTTGTAATTGTCTAACTATATATCTTTCTATCTGTATATCTTTCTAATTATCTATTTTTGTTTCAGTCATCAGTCTTTTAGTTTATATATATATATATATATATCTTTTTATCTACATATCTATCTATTTATCTATCTATCTACCTATATATCTGTCTACCTATTTCTCTATCTATTTGCATATTTGTTTATATGTCTATCTCTTTAGTTGTCTATAAATCTATTTTACTAACTACCTAACAATTTAACTATCAATCGAACTATCACTCTATTAGTCTATTTATTTATCTATCATTATATCTCTCTTCCTATCTATTTATTTATCTATCTGTCTATCTGTCTGTCTATCTATCTATCTTTCTGGCTATCTATCTATATATCTATCTATATATTTATCTTTTTGGTTATCGATCGATCGATCAATCTATCTATTTATATTACTATTTGTCTATATGTATATCTGCATTTATATCCATCTCCCTATCTACCTATTTTTTTATCTAACTAACTTTATTTTTTCTTTTTGTCTATCTATCTATCTTTCTATCTATCTATTTCTCTTTCTATTAGTCTATTTATCTTTTTATCTATCTATCTATTTCTCTGTCTATATGTCTATAATTATATTTGTCTATCTATCAACCTATCTATCTATTTTCCAATCTGTATAGCAATTTATCTATCTATCTAATATATCTATTTGTATAACTATCTAACTCTCTAACTCTTTAACTATTTATTAGACTATTAGTATATCATTCATTATATTTAACTTTCTATGAATTTATCTATCTATCTATCTATCTAACATTCTATCTAACTATCTATCAATTTATATATCAGACTATCTATCTATCTATCTATCTATATATCTATCTTTCTGCCTATCTACAAATCGACCTATTTATTTATCTCTCTATCTTTCTATATATCTATTTGTGTATCTATCTATCTACCTTTTTAACTATTTTTTATCAGGCAATTTGTCTATATATATATATATATATATATCTATTTAACTATTTCTATCTATCTATTTGTCTAAGTGTATAACTAGTGATCTGTCTATTTGTCTATTTGGAATTCTATCTATCTGTCAATTTATATATCAATCAATCTATCTATCTATCTAAATGTCTATCTTACTATCTATATATCTATTTATTTATTTATCAATTCATCTATCAATATATCTTTCTATCAGCATATTTGTTTATCTGTCTATCTTCCCATTTATCTATCTATATATCTGTCAATATGATTATCTATCTATCTATCTATCTATCTATCTGACTATCTTTCAATCTATTTATCAGACTATATGTCTATATATATATATATATATATATATATATATATATATATGTCAAACTATCTATATCTCTATCTACTTATCCTCCAAACTACTTTTTTGTCTATCTATATATATGTTTATTTGTCATTCTATAAATCTATCTATCTGTCTATTTTTTAACACTCTATCTATCTAGCAGTCTATATGTTAATATGTCTAACTTTCTAATTATATATTTATTTGTCTATCTATCTATCTATCTAACTATATATATGTCTATCTATGTGTCTAGCAATAAATTTTTCTATTTTTCTATATGTTTATATGTCTATTTGTTTATTTGTTTATCTATCTATCTATCTATCTACCCATCTATCTCTTTACCTATCTATATATCTATTTGTGTATTTATCTATGTGTCTATCTATCTATTTGTCTATATATTTATTTTCCTTACAATCTGACTATTTAACTATCAATAGAACTATCAAACTATTAGTAAATCTATGTATCTATTTATCTATCCATATATCTATCTTCTATCAATCTATCAATCTATCTGTCTATCTATCTATCTATCTATCTATCTAACTATTTGTCTTTCTATATATCTGCCTTTCTACACATCTACCTATCTACATATTTGTTGATCAGTCTATCTTTTTATTTATCTATCGATCTATTAAGTTATCTATACAATCATCTTTCTATCAGTCTATTTGTCAATCTATGTATCTATCTATCTATTTATCAATCAATCTATCTATATGTCTATCATTATATTTGTCTATGTGTGTATCAATCAATAGATCTATTTTTCTATCTCTATGGCTATCTATCTATCTTTTTATCTATATTTGAATATATCTATTTGTCTAACTATATATCTAACTCTATAACAATCAATCAAACTATTAGTCTATCTATCTAATTGTTTATACTTCTCTATATCTATCTATCTATCTATCTATCTTTGTATCTATCTTTTTATTAGGATATTTGTCTATCTATCTATCAATCTCTCTTTCTATCTATCTATCTTTCTATTTGTTTATCTAGATATATGTCTATTTATTTAACTAACTATCTATTTATCTATCTATCTACCTATGTCTCTATTTGTTAATTTGGATATCTATCTATCTGCCAATTTATATATATACCTATCAATCAATCAATCAATCTATTTATCTATCCTACTATCAATCAATCAATCAATCTGTCTATATATAGGTTTTTATCTGCTTATCCTCATATTTGCTTTTTTGACTATCTATATATATGTTTTATTGTCAATCTATAAATCGATTTATTTATCTATCTATTTGTTTTATAGTCTATCTATCAATCTATCTTGTTATCTATATGTTAATATGTCTAACTATCTAATTATATATATATATATATTTTTCAATCAATCTATTTATCTATTTATCTATCAATCTATTAATCAATCTATCTGTCTATCTATTATTCAATCTATATGTCAATCTTTATATCTATCTATCTGATATCTATCTATATGTCTATTTTTGTATCTATTTATCTGTCTGTCTACACACACACACACACACACACACACACACACACACACACACACACACACACACACACACATATATATATATATATATATATATATATATATATATATATATATATGTATCTATCTATTTATATATCAATTTGTCTATTTTTTATTTTTTTATCTATCTATGTATCTATTTTTCTTTTTATTTCTTTATATATATATATATATATATCTATTTATCTATCTATCTGTATGTCTGTCTGTATGTCTATTTATCTATGTGTCTATATATATAATAGTCTGTCTATCTGTCTATCTATCTATATATCTATTTAAGTTTCTATCTATCTATCTATCTCTCTATATATCTCTATATCGATCTATCTATCTATTTATCTATCTCTATATTTGTTTATATATCTATCCGTCTATTGATCTATATGTATATTTGTGTATCTGTGTATCTACCTATATATCTATCTATCAGTCTATTTATCTAGCTGTCTATGTATCTATGTATCTATCTGTCTATTTATCTATTTATCTATATATCTATATTATTATATATTTATCTCTCTAACTTTCATTTTGTATATCTTTCTATCTGTTAATTTATATTTCTTTTTATCTATATATATGACTATTTCTCTATTAGTTTTTTTGTCTATATCTCTATCTCACTATCTTTCTATTTTTCTATTTGTATATCTTACTGTCTTTTGATATGTCTATCTATCTATTTTTCTATATATTTATCTGTTTATCAGTCTTTCTATTTATTTATGTATTTGTCTATTTGTATAACTATATATATGAGTATCTATTAATTTGTCTTTCTATCTACATGTGTATCAATCTATCTGTCTATCTTTCTCTCTATTTATCTGTCTATCTATGTGTCTATCTATCAATCTTTCTATTTATTAAATGTCTATTTATCTGTCTATCTATCTATATATCTATCTATATCTATCTAGATATCTATCTATTTTTCTATCTGTGTATCTCTCTAAATAACTATTTGTCTATACCTCTAGCTATCTATCTTTTTATCTTTCTATCTTTGTATATGTTTAACTATTTATCTATCTATCGATATACCTCTGTTTATGTATATTTGTTTATGAATCTATCTACCTTTTGGTTTATCTATCAATCTATATATCTATCTATCTATCTATTTATCTGGCTATATGACAATATGTGTATCTATATATCTATCTATCTATTTATATTTTTGTTTATCTATCTATCTGACTATTTTTTATCCATCTATATGTATATATGGCTATTTATTTATCTATCTATATATCTCTCTTGGTATCTATCTATCTGTCTATGACTTTGTGACAATGTGTCTAGGTGTCTATGTATCAATGTCTCTATGTGTCGAAATGTAAATGTGTCTATGAGTCTATGTGTCTATGTGTATATGTGTATATGTGTCTATTTCTCTCTGGGTCTAGGTGTCTATCTATCTATGTATATATCTACCTATGTATATATCTACCTATATATATATATATATATATATATATATATATATATATATCTATCTATCTATCAAACTTTCTACATATATATTTATCTATCTATCTATCTATCTATCTGCCTATCTATTTATTTTTGGCTCTATATATTGTATATGTTTCTATTTATCTTTCTATCTAGTTGCCTACCTGAATATATATTTAATTTTCATTGTATCTATTTTTCAACCTGTCTATTTAATTATCATTATATCTATCTATCAGTCAGTCAGTCTATCTATCTATCTATCAATTAGTCTATCTATCTATCTATCTATATGTATGTCTTTCTTTCTATCACTCTATTCATCTATTAGACTATTAGTCTATCTATCTATTTCATTAACGATCTAAATGTCTATATCTCTAATTGTCTATCTGTCTATCTATCTATTTATCTTTCTATTTGTCTATCTATCTCAAAGTATATTTTTTTATCAAACTTTTAGTATATAATTCTATTAGTATATGTGTCTATCTAATTATCTGTCTATCTGTCGATCAATCTATCAATCTATCTAAAAGTATACTTGTTTATTTGTCTACCTATCCATCCGTCTATCTATCTAACTATCTTTCTTTCAATCACTCCATTCATCTATTAGACTATTAGTCTATTTATGTGTCTAATAGTCTACTTGTCTATCTGTCTACCTTTCTATCTTTCTATCTATCTATCTATCTATTTATCTATCTTTATATCTATGTATATGACTTTCTATATTTCTATCTATCAATCATTCTATCTATCTATTTTTTTGTGTATCTATCTATCTATCAATATATATGTTTATCAATCAATCAATCAATTTTCCGATCTATATTTATATATATCTATCAATTTGTGAATATATCTATATGTCTATCTATCTATCATTTTATCTGTGTATTTGTTGATTTGTGTCTCTATTTATCTATCTATCTATGCATCTATCTAATTTTTTGTTATTCTGTCAATGTATTTATTTGTCTATCTTTCTATCTATTTTTTTATCTATAATCAGATGTATCTATCTGTATATCTATCTATTGTCTATCATTCTATCTATCCATCTATCTTTCTTTCTGTCTTTCATGCATTTATTTATATTTTTCTATCTATTTTTCTATGAATCTACCTATCTATCAGTGTGTCTGTCTGTCAAACTATCTATCTGTCTATTTGTCTATATATCTATCTTACTAATTGTATATTTATTTATTTTTCCATCTATCTATCTATATATATATTCGAACTATCTTTGTATAAATCAATCAATTTATCTATTTATCTATTTGTCAATCTGCCTATTTTTATATCTATCTATTTGTACATCTATCTATATAACTATCTATTTATTTTTTTATCTATCTATCTATCTATCTATATATCTATCGATCTATATATCTATGTATATATATGTGTGTCTAACTATCTATCTATTTTTTTAACTGTCTATATGTCTATCTTTCTATACATATACTTTTCATTATATCTATCTGTCTATCTATCATCTCTCTATCTATATGTTAATCTATCTATCTATATATCTATCTTTGTCTCTCTCTATCTTTCTATATATCTTTCGATCTATCTATATGTCTATCTATATATATGTTTATTTGTTAATCTATCTATTTGTCTATCTGTATGTATATCTATTTATTTGAATTTCTATATTTCTATCTTTAATCTATATATCTATTTGTCTGTCTAAGTGTCTATTTAACTATCTATATTTATGTCTATTAATATATTTTTTCTTTTGTCGATCCATTTATCTATATAACTATCTTTTTGTCTATTAGTAATCTTTATATCTATATGTCTGTCTAATAGTCTATCTATCTATCTAATTATCAATATATCTATATGTGTATCTATTTGTTTATCTATCTATCTTTCTATATATAAATACAAATATAAATAAATAGAGATATATATATATATATATATATATATATATATCTATCTATCTATCTATTTGTCTAGTTGCCTATTTTTGTGTTTGTTTGTGTGTGTGTGTGTGTATATATTTCTATCTATACATCTATATTTATATCTATCTACTTGTGTATCTATCTGTCTATTTGTTTATATGTCTAACTACCTTTAAGATTTTTTTCCTATATATCTATCTATCAATGTATCCGCCTATCCATATATCTGTCTAATTGTCTATATATTTTTTTATCTATCTATCAATCCTTTGGTCTATCTATCTATATATTTTTATATTTGTCTATCTATCTATCTATATGTTTATCTATCTTTTTGTTTATTTATCTATCTGTCGATCTCTCTATATTTCTATCTATCTATCTAATTGTTTAATTGTATTTTTGTCTATTAGTCATTCATTAAATATGTCTATCTATCTATATATCTACCTATGTATTTATCTATCTTTATATTTATCTATCTAACAATCCAAATGTTTTTCTATCTATTGATCTATCTGTCTGTTATTTGCTATCTGTCTATATATCTGTATATGTATTTATCTATCCATCTTTATATCAATCTATGTCTATTTGTCTATATATCTTTCTATCTATTTAACTACCTATCTATATATTTATATCTCTCTCTATCTATCTATCCATCTATTTATTTGTCTAATTGATTATATGTCTCTCTAACTATATTTGTAACTATCCAACTATCTATATTGATATCTCTCAAAGGGTATATCTTTTAATTTATCTATCTATCTAATTATCTAAATATCTTTTTTATGTATTAGAAAATTAGTAATTCTATATATTTGTTTATCTCTCTATATATCTATGTACTATCAATCTATCTATTTATCTATCTATCTTTTATATATCTATCTTTCTATCTATATATATGTCTTAATTATATCTCTAACTATCTATTTTTATATCAATCTATTAGTCTATAAATCAATCAATTAATCAATCTGTCTGTCTATTTATCTATCTGTTTTTGTAAATATCTTTCTATTTGTCAAACTATCTATATGTCAATTATTAATCTATGTATATGTCTATCTATCTATCAATTTTTATAACTATCTATCTATTTATTTGTCTATCTATCTGTATTTATTAATGTCTTTCTTTTTATTAGTCTATCTATCTATCTATATTTTTGTTAATCTATTTATCTATATATTTATTTTTCTGTCTATCTATTTATATATATATATATCTATCTATCTATTTGTATATCTAGCTAGTTATCTATCTCTCTATCTATCTATCACTTTTGTCTATCGGTCTATTTATCTATCTATCTAACTATCTGTCTATCTGTATATTTGAATATATGTATATCTATCTATATATATATTTGTCTATCAATCTATCAATATATATTTGTCTATCTCACAATCTATATATCTAGCTATCTATATATCTATCTAACTGTCTATAAATCTATCTCTCTAACTATGTATTTATTTATCTTTTTATTTATCTATTTATCTATTTACTTATCTCTCTATATAGTTATATATCTATCTGTATGTCTATCTCTCTTTGTATCTATCAATCTATCTCTAACTATATGTCTACGTTTCTATGTTTCTATATCTCTATTTTTATATGTCTCTATGTGTTATTGTGTCTATGTATCTATGTATTTATCTATCAATCTATCTATCTAATTGTCAATCTATATATCTATATGTTTATCTATCTATTTATCTACCTAACTGTCTTTTTGTTCATCTATATATCTGTCTATATTTCTAATTATCTATCTATCTACATGTTTATATATCTATTTATTTATTTATTTTTCTATCTATCTATCTATCTTTCTATCTGTCTATCTGTCTATTTGTCTCTCTAACTAGGTTTGTATCTGTCGATTTTTCTATCTGTCTATCTATTAAATTTTTTATCTATCTATCTTTCAATCTGTCATTTCACTTTATTTGTTATCATTTATTAAACTATCTATCTATCTATGTATCAATCTATATATCTATATGTCTATCTATCTAACTCTTTATCTATATATCTATCTTTCTATCATTCATTTTATTTGTCTATATGTCTCTATTTATCTATATATATATATTTTTAATATATAAGTCTATTAAACTATGTAGTAATTTATCTATCTATCTATCAATTGATGAATCAATCAATCTGTCTAATTATCTATTTGTTTATCTATCTATAGTTTATCTTATTATCTATTTATGAATTTACTATCTATCTATCTATTTGTCTATCTGACTATTTATTTAACTATGTATCTATTTATCTATCTATATGTCTATCTAAATATATATCTATATCTCTATCTATCTAATAGTATATATATCTATATGTCAATCTATCTATCTATATAACAATCAATCTGTCTGTCTATCTAACCATCTAACTATCTATCTTTCTGTCTAAAAGTCTTTCAGTCTATCTTATATTCTACATATATATATATATATATATATATATATATTATATCTATCTATCTATTAGTTTATCTAATTGTTTATTTGTATATAACTATTTATTTATGTATTTAACTATCAAATTATCTATCAGTCTATTAGTTTATCAATCTATCAGTTTATAAGTCTTCTTGTCTATTTATTTATATATCTATCTTAATATTTTTCTATCTATCTATCTATCTATTTGTCTATATATCTATCTATCTATCTATTTGCCTATATATCTATCTATCTATTTTTCTATCTATCTATTTATATATACATATCTATCTATCTATTTATCTTTCTATTTGACTATTTGTCCAACAGACTTTCTGACTATTTGTCGATCATTTTATATTTCTATCAATGTATTTTCGATATGTCTATTTGTTTATCTATTTATCTCTGTGTCTAACAATGTATCTATCTTTCTGGCAATCTATTTATATCTCTAACAATCTAACTATATATTTTTTTATCAGTCTAATAGTCTATCTATCTATCTGACTATCTATATATGTATTAATGTGTATATCTATCTTATTTTCTATCTATCTATTTGTCTATATATCTATTATATTTATATCTATCTATCTATCTTTCTTTCAATCTATATATCTATTATCTATAAATTTATCTACCTGTCTATATATCTATGTATTTGTCTATATGTCAATCTCTCTATCTACCTTTATGTTTATTAGTCTATAAGTCTATGTGTCTATATATCTATTTATCTATCTAACTAATTATCTATATGTCTATCTGTCTATATGTCTATCTATCTATCTATCTATATGTCAATCTATCAATCTATAATTCTATCTATATGTTTATCTATCTATTTGTCAATATGTTTATCTATATATCTATCTATCAGCCTATCTATCTATAAGCCTATCTATATATAAGTCTATCTATCTATCTATTTATCTATATATCTATATGTTTATCTATCAATATATATAACTATCCTATTATTTTTCATTCTATCTATCTATCTATCTAAATATCTAACTCTCTTTCTATCTTTCAGTATATCAGTCAATCTGTCTATATATATAAATATCCTTCTGACAATCTCTATATGTATCAATTTGTCTGTCTATCTATCTATCTGTCTATCTGCCCTTCTATCTAGGAATCTATTTATCTATATGTCAATCTTTCTATCTTTCTATGTATTTATCTATCTATCGATCTTTCTATCTATCTATGTGTCTATCTATCTATCTATGATTTTATGTATCTATATATTTGACTATCTATTAATCTATCAATTTGTCTATCTATCTATTTGTCTACTATCTATCTGTCAATGTGTCTATCTATCAATATATATCTCTCACTTTATCTATCTTTTTGTAAATCAGTCTATAAGTCAATGTGTCTATCTTTCTATATATCTGTCAATCTCTCTATATGTTTATATATCTATTTGCCTAACTATTTATATGTCTATATTTTTATCTATATATCAATAAATCTATTTATCTTTCTATCTATATATTTATCTATATGTATAAATTTCTATTTTCCTATTTCTTATTTGTCTATGAATCTATTTGTCTATCAATAAATATCTCAATCTATAAATTTATTTATATGTTTATCTTTATATCTAACTATTTCACTAAATAACTAAAAATCTATATGTCTATCTATCTATATACCTATTTATCTATCTGTCTAACTATTTAACTATCTTTTTAACCTATCAGTCTATTAGTCTATCTATCTCTATATCTATCTATATATCTATTTACCTATTTATTTGAGTATTTGACTATCTATCTATTTATTTATATGGCTATATATCTATTTTTCAATCTATTAATCTATGTATGTATGTATCTATCTATCTATCAATTTGTATATAAATCTTTCTTTCTTTACATCTATATGTGTATATGTCTATTTGTTTATTTATATATCTATAAATAAATAAATAAATAAATAAATAAATAAATATATATATATATATATATATCTTTATATGTCTATATATATGTCTATTTAATTGACTTTCTGTCTATCTATTTAATTGTCTATCTATATATTTATCTATGTGTCTATATGTCTATCTTTCTATCTATCTGTCTAATTTTTTATTTATCTATCTTTCTATCTTATGTTTGTTTATCTATCTATTTTTCTATCTATCTATGTATCTATCTATCTGTCTATTTGTGTTTTTGTCTATCTATACATATCTCTATGTGTCTATCTAGTAATTTATTTGCCTAATTATGTATGTATGTATCTATCTGTCTATCTGTCTGCGTGTCTATCTCTCTATATTTTTGTATATCTACATATCTATCTATATATATGTATTTGTATATCTATCTATATGTCTATTTGTCTATCTGTCTATATATTCATCTATCGATTTATTTTACTATCTCTCTAACTGTCTATATGTCTATCTATCTTTCTATTTATAAGTCTATATGCATACCTAACTATCAATCCTTCTATCTATATGTTTGTTACATGTTTACCTATCTATCTATCTATTTGTATATATGTCTATGTGTCAATCTATCTATTTATGTATCTATCTCTCTATCTATCTATTTAACTTTCTAACTAGCTTTCTATCTATCAATCTATTAATCTATCATCCAATCTATCTATCTATATATCTATATTTTTATTTATTTATCTATATATCTATGTATCTATCTATTTGTCTTACTATCGATATGTATATCTATCTTTATGTTTATTAGTCTATCAATTTATAAGTCTATTTGCCTATTAATTTATCTATCTATCTATCTATTTTTCTATTTATTTATCTATCTATTTATTTATCTACCAATCTATCTAACTCTCTATCTATCTATTTCTATGTCTATCTATCTATATATCTATATTTCTAAATATCTATTTATCTATCTATCTATTTGGCTATTTATCTATCTTAATATCTATATATATATGTAAATCTATCTTTCTATATTTCTCTCTCTCTATCTATCTTTCTGTGTATTAGTCTATCTATCTAATTTTTGATCTATTTAACTATCTATCTATCTATTTGTTAATCTATCTATTTTTCTATCTATATATCTATCTATTTATCTATCTTTCTGTCTATTTTTCAATCTATTTATCTATATATTTTTCAATCTATCTAAGTGTCTAATATCTATCTCTAATTCTGTATATTTGATTATTTTTCTATTTGACTTTTTGTCTATCTATCTATATGTATCTCTTAGTCTATCAATCAATATATCTATCTATCTATTTATCTATCTATCTATAAGTCTATCTATTTATCTATTTGTCTATATAATTATCTATCTATTTTAATAGTTGTATATTTGTATATATCCATTTTGTATTTCGATCTATCTAGCTATTTATTTATCTATCTGTCTATATGTATATCTCTCTATCTATCTTTTTTTCTTCTATCAATCAATCAATCAATCTATCTATCTATTTGTCTAGTTATTTTTCTATCTATCTATTTATCTATATTTCGATATGTTTATCTATCTATCCAACCTTTTGTTTATATACCTGTGTTTCAAACTATTTATCTTTTAGTCTATCTAAAAAGTTAACTATCTAATTGTGTTTTTGTCTATAAATCTATAAGTTAATTTGTATATATGTGTATGTATATAACTATCTATATATCCATCAAATCTAACTAATTGCATATCTATATATTTTCATTTTTTTATATTTATCAATCAATCTATCTATTTATTTAACTATCTATATATCTGTATAGCTATCTATTTATACTAATTTATCTATCGATCATTCTATTTGTAGATCTAATTATATATGTATCTATCTATCTGTCTGTCTATCTATCTATTTGTTTATCTATCTCCCATCTATCTGTCTATCTGTCTATCTATCAGCTTATCTACCCATCTATATATCTTTCTATTTGTCTATCCTATTATAAGTATATCTATTTGTCTAATTATCTAACTATCTATCTTTTCATCTGCCTATCTATTGATCCGTCTATCTATCTATCTCTCTAACTATCTAATTGTCTTTCTATCTATGAATTTATCTATCTATCTTTATACCTATCTATCTATCTATCTATCTATCTATTTGTCTATCTAGATATCTGTCTATCTATCTAATAATCTATCTAACAATCTAATTTCTTGTCTATATGTATATGTAATTATCTATATATCTTCTTATCTATATTGTTGGTTATCTATCTATCTAACTAACTAACTATCTATCTATCTATATATCAAGATGCCAATATGTTTATTTATCCATCTTTCTATCTTTTTATCTTCATATCTATGGATCTATATATCATTATATCTGTCTATTAATCTATCTATCTATTTATCTATCTGTCATTCTATCTATCTATCTATTTATCTGTCTATTTATATTACTATCTATCTAACTATCTATTTATATATGTTTGTATGTATCTTTTTATCTATCTATTTATTTATCTATTTGTCTATATATTTTATTATCTATCTATTTTACTATATGTATATTTGTATATATGCTTTTTGTATTTCTATCTATCTTTTTTTCTATTAATCTGTTTGTCTATCTATCCATCCCTCTATCTATCTTTCTTTATATCTATCTATCAATCAATCTGTCTATTTATCTATCTATCTATTTGTCTAGTTGTTTATTTATCTATCTATTTATCTATATTTCTATACTTTATCTATCTATCTATCTTTTTGTTTATATACCTATATGTCGATCTATTTATCTTTCAGGCTATCTTCCTCTTTAACTATCTAATTGTGTTTTTGTCTATCAATCTATAAGTTAATCTATATATCTATGTATTTATATATCTATCTATATATCTATTCATTCATCTTACAATCACTTATCTATATATTTTCATTTTTTTCTATTTATCAATCTATCTATATATCTATTTATCTAACTATTTATCTATCTAACTATCTATATAACTAGCTATCAATCAATTTATATCAGTTTATCTATCTTTCTATTTGTAGATCTATTTATCTATGTATCTATCTATCATTCTATCTATCTATCTATCTATCTATCTATATATCTATCTATTTGTCTAACTGTCAACTATCTAGCTATTTATATACCTATCTATCGATCTGTCTGTCTATCTATCTCTCTAACTATCTAATTGTCTTTCTATCTATAAGTTTATCTATCTATTTATCTGTCTATCTAACTAACTACCTATATATCTATAAACCTATCTATCTATCTATCTATTTATTTATTTGACTATAAAGATATCTATTTATCTATCTATCTATTTTCTATAAGTCTATCTAATTATCTACTTATCTGCTTATTTATCTTTTTGTTTATCTCTCTTTCGTACTATCTATCAATCTATCTATATGTCAATATGCCAATATGTCTAGCTGTCTATTTGTCTCTCTGTCTATCTGCCTATCTTCATATCTATGGATATGTCTATCATTCTATCTATCTATCTATCTATCTATCTATTTATCTATCAAATTGTCTATCTATCTATCTATCTATCTATCTATCTATCTGTCTATCTATCTATCTGTCTATCTATATGTCTATCTATCTATCTATGTATTTTTAATTTTATCTCTCTATCTATATATCTAAATATGTTTGTATGTATCTTTCGATATATCTATTTACATATCTTTCTATCTACATATATGCCTATTTGTCTATCTATCTAACTGACATTTGTCTATCTATGTATCTATCTATCTTACTATTTATTTATCTGTCTATCTGTATATTTGTCTATCTATTTGTATAAATAATTGTCTATCTATCTATTTGTATATCTATATATCTATCAATATATATTTGTCCATCTATCTATCTATATGTCTATCTCTAGATTTTTTTATCTATGTATCTAGCTATCAATCTATTTGTCTATCTATTTATCTATCTATCTATCAGTCCTTCAGTCTATCTATCAGTATATATATCTATTAATCTATATATCTATCAATCTATTAGTCTATCTATCTATCTATTTGTCAATCTTTTTATCTATCAATCTATCTATGTGTCTATGGCTCTATGAGTCAATGAGTTTATATGTCTATGTGTCTAAGTGTCTATATTACTATATATCTATCTATCTTTCTTTCTATCTACGTATATATTATCTATCTACCCATGTGTATATTTGTCTATATGTCTATTTGTGTTTGTTTATATTTATATTTCTAGCTACGTGACTATGTGTATATCTATTAATTTTAATATTTATCTATCTGTATATATATCTATTTTTTGTTTTATCTATTATGTATCTATCTTTTTATGTGTCTATCTATCTTTTATCTATCTATATAGTGGTTTCTTTCAATCACTCTATTCATCTATTAGACTATTAGTCAATATATCTAATTATCTATCTTTCTATATGTCTATCAATCTATCTTCTATCTATCTATCTATTTTTTATCTTTCTATTTGTCTATTTCTATCTCTATTTATCTCTCTCTATGTATCTTTTATTATATAAATCTATTAGACTATGTGTCTATCTAATTATTTGTCAAATTATCTATCAATCAATGAATCTGTCTAACTATACAAATTTTCTTTTTACCGATAATTAAAAAAAGTTGATTTTTTACAAATATGGCTAAAAACGGGGAAGGGAAGAAGGAACTCCGGCGATAAAGAAGCGATTTCTCGAAAAATTCCTTCGTTGTGCAAAACAAGCTCTATTTGAAGCTGAAAATGGAGCCAATTAGTTTCCTCTTCACCAAAAGTCTTTCTTCTACAATATTAATGAATCGGTGGTCCTGTATCCGAAGCTTGTTGTGAAAGAAGGAACCCCGATGATAATTTTTTCAAATGAGGAGATGAACAAGCATGCTGCCCCGTTCAAACACACCCTCGTTGCTAAATTCTCACACGAAAGACCCGATTTTAAAGAGATATATGATTTTGTTGCTTCCTTAAAGCTGCGCGAAAGGGTCAAGATAGCTAACTATGACGGTAAGCACATGTTCCTGCAATTTAGAGAAGAACATGACTTCCTCAGAGTTTGGCTCAGAGTAACATGGAGCATAGTGGGCTATCCAATGCGAGTCTTCAAGTGGACGCTAGAATTTTCATCATTGGAGGAATCCTCTATCACACCGGTATGGTTTTCATTACCCAAACTCCCCATACATCTATTTAATAAGCAATCTCTCTACTCAATTGCTTGCTGTTTGGGTACTCCCCTTCTATTGGATGAAGCCATGACCATGATAACGAGGCCAAGTGTGGCTAAAATATGCATGAAATCTGACCTCAAGTCTCCCCCTCCAAAGAGAGTGTGGATAGGCACCAACCTTGCTAATGGTTTCTGGCAGGAAACTATCCCAGAGGCCATGCCATTTTACTGTCTAAGTTGTCTTAAACTAGGGCATGGGCAGGATGATTGCACGATGGGGAAATGGGGAAAGGGAAATAGGAAGGAAAAAAAATATGCGTGAGAAGGAGTAGAGGGGAGAACACATGTGATGAGGTACAAAAACAGAGTTTAGAACATGGGATATAGGAGAGAGATTCCCGAGAAATAGGAAGGAAGGAGGTTAATGAAGTAGGGGGGGAGGTGGAAAAGAGGCAGGGAGAAGGGGGGGGGGGTAGAATATAGTGAAGAGGGAACATAAATGAGGGAAAAGGGAGGTGAGATGAGACAGAGAAAAGTCCTAGGAAGGAAAAAAAGAGAAGAGATTAGAAGGTGGCTTGAAGAAGAAAAGTGGGTTGTTGGGGTAGAAAAAGGGGGAAAAGAAAACTTGATAAATCTTAGAAAGAAGAGGATGGAATCTAGAGGAGAAGCACATTAAGAAGAGAATATGAAGCCTTATAATTGGGAGGAGGATGATTAACTTTCGGAAGAAGAGTCAGAGGGAGGTGATCTGAATTATAATTTTTGTTATGAGGATTTAATATCTTCAAACCAGGAAATGTACAAGGATAGCCTACAAGATAAACAATCAGTTATAGAAAAAATCAAGCAAATGGGAAGAAGCTTAGAAAAGATAAGCGTACTAAAGAAATTTGAAATAGTGCCATCTAGCTCAAGTAAGTCCATTAGAAATATGAAAAAATATAAAAATTTGAAGTATGAAAGCAAATGTATTACAAGAGATCAAGCTAGGGATACGTAGAGATGTTTAACAGCTTGTTTTGGAATATAAGAGGAGTGGCGAATGCTCCAATGATAAATAGAATTAAAAGATTAATTAAAATCCATAATTTAAAAATTGTCATTCTAGTTGAACCAATGGTCGATAGAAATCAATTAGAGAAATATAAAGAGAAGATCGGTTTAGATAAGGCTTTCTAAAACCGTAATAGTAAGTTATGGATTATGTGGAGAAAGAACATAGATTTAGAGGTAGTTACAGAAGATGAGCAAATAATCACTTTTAATTTCCAAAAACAGTCAACAGCAATTTTCTCGGTAGTCTATGCGAAGAGTACGAAGGAGGGAAGTAGGCCCCTATGGGAGGAGATAAAGATTTTAGCCGCAAGAAACTCCTCGTGGATCATCGGAGGAGATTTTAATGCGATTAGAAACGTCAATGAGAAAAAAGGTGGAATACAGCCGTATAAGATAGCAATAGCCCAGTTTAATGAGGCTATTGCTAGAGCGAATTTGTTGGAAGCAGACTTCTTAGGATCAAATTACACATGGTGTAATAACTAGAGAAAGAGAGGGGTAATTTGGTCCAGGCTAGATAGAGTTCTTTTTAATTCACAATGGCTGGATAAATTGGGAGGAATAAAAGTGAAACATTTAAATAGAACCTGCTCAGATCATAGCCCACTTTTGTTATCCTTCCAAGAAAGCAAGAGTAGACATAAAGGCTTCGTCTTTCAAAATATGTGTGGATTGCATAAGGAATATGAAAAGGTAGTAAGGGAAACATGCAAGAGTTTCGTCTTGGGGAACCTGATACAAATCTTAGCTAAAAAACTACGTAGCTTAAGATGGACTTTGAACAAATGGAATAAGGAGGTATTTGGAAATTTAAATAAAAAAATTCAGGAAGCTGAACAGGAAGTGGCTACTTTAGAAATAAAATATGAACAAACTTCTTGTCAAGAGGATAGAATAAAACTCAATAAAGCTAAAGCAGAATTGAGACTCAAAATGCACATAGAGGAAGTCTTCTGGAAGCAGAAGGCAAAAGTTAAGTGGTTAAAAGACGGAGATAAAAATACAAAATTTTTTAATGCAATGGCAAAAATTAAAATTCAAAAACGTAAAATAAAAGGGTTGAGGTCAACAAATGGGGATTGGATAGAAAAGGAGGATGAGATAAAAAATATATTACATAATCATTTCAAAAACATCTAATGCGGACAAGGCATGGTTAGAAAAAATAAGTTAATGGGAAACATTGAAAAAAGAGTCTCAGAAAAGGAGAATGATCTTCTAGGTGAACCTATGAAGGAAGAAGAGCTTAAAGAAGCAGTATTCAGTGCAGACAAAGATAGCGCTGTAGGTCCGGATGGCTGGAATAATGGTTTTTTTCAACAAAGTTGGGTATCATTAAAACTGACCTACTTGCAGCCTTTGAATGGATCTTTGTAGGTGCTGAAATTCCAAAAGCATGGGCTATCTCCTTCATTGTGTTGATACCTAAGAAAGATAACCCACAGAGGGAGGAGGATTATAGACCAATTAGTCTATGTAATTATGTCTTTAAAATTTTAACTAAAATATTACTGAATAGAATAAGCCAAATTCTCTCTAATACTATATCGCCTAAGCAGGTAGGTTTTGTAAAAAATAGATTGATGGTGGAAAATATAAACTTAGCATCAGAAATGATGAGAGAAATAGGAACAAAAGTTAGAGGAAGAAATTTTATTCTGAAATTGGATTTGGCTAAAGCTTTCGATAGATTAGAATGAGATTTTTTTTATGTTATCTCATGAGAAAGTTGGGTTTCTCAGAATACTGGATAGATTTGATGTATAGGTGCATCTCAAGTGCATGGGTAAACCTTCTAGTAAATGGACAGGTAGGTGGTGAATTTAAACCAACAAGAGGACTCAGGCAGGGAGACCCTATTTCCCCATGCTTTATTCAATATATATTTAGAACTATTTATAGTTAGCTTAAAAGAGGAAATGAGAAGGGGCAAAATCGTTGCTTTCAAGCAGCCCAGGCACACTCCTCCTGTGAATTGTCTGGCATATACGGATGATATTATCATCTTCACAAATGCCATCAGTAAATCTTTGAAAAGTATGATTATTCTTTTGTAGTCTTTGGAGGAAGAAACAAGACAAATATTGAATACGAATAAATGTCAATTTCTTACGTCCAAAAATACATCAGAAATTACCTGTCAAAGGATTAATAGAATCATAGGGTTCATGAAAGCAAAGGGTGCTCTGATATACCTAGGATGCCCAATTTATTAAGGAAGGGTGAAGGAGGCATACTTATCATTCTTAGTGGATAAGATTAAAAATAAAATCACGAGTTGGAAGGTGAATCTGTTAAGTATGGCAGGAAGAATTACACTTTTAACACATGTACTTCAATGTTCTCTAATGCATGTTTTAATGTCGACGCCGCCACCAAAAAGCATAGTTAAAAAAATAGAAAGAGAAATGGCAAATTTCTTATGGGGGATAAGGAAGGAAAAAACAAGCTTTACAAGAAAAAATGGAAAGAATTATGTTACCCTAAGGAAGAAGCTGGATTAGGTTTCTCCACACTAGAAGATATAACTAAAGCGTGGGCTTGCAAGAACTGGTGGAGAGTAAAAGAAAATGGGAGTCTTTGGGCTGCATACATAAAAGCTAGATACGGGCTTGGAGATAAGCAGATTAACTTTAGAAAGGCGTCAAAAAGTTGGAAATTAATGAATAAACATAAAAATATAGTAGAAAATCATGCGATTCTGACAAGTAAAGGGTGGAAATGGAAGCTCAATGCTCAAGAAATATTTACATTAAAGAGCGCAAAAAATTTAGTAAGATGAAAAAGGTAGTCGCAGGATATCTATGAAAGATTATGGTTAAAAGAGATCCCACAAAAAATTAATATATTTGTGTGGAAACTCCATGCAAAAGTCATACTGTTAGATGAGAATAGACAAAGAAAGGGAATAAGGCTAGCTTCTAGATATGAATGTTCTAGAAAGGAGATATAAAGTATTGAGCACTTATTTTCTACAGGAATAATAGCTGATAAATTGTGGAGAAGTTTAGAAACAGAAGCAGAAATTAAAACAGAAGCAGGAAATTTTTTTGATAGATTAGAAAGTTGGGATCAAAAGCCCACCAAGAATAAAATTCTCAAATGGCTCAGACAATATATCCTCATATTACAATATGGTGCATATGGAAAGCTAGAAATAAAAGTCATTTTGAGAATATCTCAATGAGCTATGAGAACATCTTAGAGGAGATTAAAATAGAAAGTGCATTCATAACAGCATGCTACCCGATAAAACTAAAGAATAAGGACATTGATGGCAAAAAGTCATGGGGTCTTTCCACAAGCCTTAGAAAACCACCAGCTATTAATTTATTAAGTGGATAAAGTCTCTAAAAGACTACCTTATCTTGAATACAGATGGAAGTTTTAAAAGAGACATGGGAATGACAGGAGGTGGTGGAGTAATAAGAAATGAGGAAGGTAGAGTAATTAAGGCATTTACTATGAGAGAAACATCCTCTTCAGTTTTGCACTCAGAAACAATGGCCCTATATAAGGGTATACAAATTTGCAAAGAAAATGGGTTCAGCAAAATTCAAATACATGTTGACTCGAGTCTTTTAGTGGACCCAGTGAAAGAAAAAATAGAGCTATGGAGGTTAGATGAAGATATTAATAAGATAAAAGAATTAGTAATTGAACTAAAAGAGAAAATTATTCACATATTTAGGGAAGACAATGCACTTGCAGACAAATTAGCAGAGGAAGGTAAGAGGAAAGGTTTTCAGGAATTTGATGAGAATAACATTCCAGATAAGTACAAAGGATTGATAAGACTTGACAAAATAGGATTTACTTATATTAGAGTTCAAAATTAAAAGAATAAAACAAAATTTAAAGAAAATTTATTGGATTAATATCTTACTTTGGTATATGCTTTTTGTTTCTCTTTATTATAAAGACAATTATAGGTGGTGGCAAGACATATTAGAAAATCTCCCTAATCCTGATGGGGGAAAAGAGACAGCCTGAAGAATGAGAAACATTTATAAAAAAAAAAGAGGCATTGGGCAGGATATCAGCTGGCTGGCTGTAAAAGGCCTTCTGAAAGAAGCTCCAACAGGGAAGCAGATGCAAGTTGGTAAGGGTATAGTTGTGATAATATAACTTAAATTGTACTGGTTGTATTGGGATGTTTTTTTTGCAGGAAAAACATTCAAGGACCATACCAAAAGGGGGCTTTAGTATTGCTGATTTATACTCTCTAAGTATTACAAAAAGTTTATGAATGAAATTTTAAATAAATATTTTTTGAGTGGGCTTGAACTTTCATCAATTTTGCATGTAGTCAATTGAGATGGATGGATGAAGAAAAATTAAGTATCCAAGTAATCATCACAAGTGTCAGAATATCCCTTTTCATGATGCAAACACTATAAGATACAATTTGGCTAAATATGGTGCTGTGCCAATTTATTTTGTTTGGATTTATCATGGGTAAAGTACAATAGCTCTGAACATTGACCAAAATGAGAGTACTGAATAATTTGCTTGTGGTGAAGTATCATCAAACACATACCATAGAATTATAATTGAAGCTACTAGAGTTGACTTCAATATGGATTATATGGATGAACCACCTAATCCTGAAGCTCAAAAATTTTATGAAATGCTTAAAGCTACAGATAAAGAGTTGTTGCTTGGTTGTAAAACACATTTGAAATTGTCACTTGGGGCTCGACTTATGAGCATTAAGTCAAAAAATCATATGTCTGAGAAATTATTTGATTAGGTGACATAACTAATGAAGGAGATTATTTCGGATAATAATTTGATCACTAACAACTTTTACAATACTAAGTAGTTACTACGAGGAATGGTTCTACCAATGGAAAAAAATTCATTATTGTTTCAATGGATGTACGTTATATTGGGGTGGTGACAGTGATTTAATTAGCCGTAAGTTTGTTGATCATCCTCGATTAAGAAGACATCTCGTGTTATAGATACATGACAAAAATTAAAAATTGCATTTAATAAGATGTATTATTTTCTATTAATTCTTCGATTACAGAGACTATATGCATCAAATGCTATAGAAAATGATATGAGGTGGCATTCTGAGCATGAGGTTGAAGAAGAGGTAATGAGTCATCTATCAGATTCACTTGCTTGGAAGCATTTTAATCATAGACATCAAGATTTTGCAACTGAAAGTTGAAATGTGAGATTGGGTCTCAACAATGATGGATTTCAACCATTTGTGAAAACTAGACAATATTATTCAACATGGTCATTGATATGACACCTTATAACTTTCCTTCGTGGTTGTATATGAAGAAGCAATATATATTTTTGTCAAAATTGATTCTAGGTCCAAAAAATCCAAAAGACATGCTGAATATTTTCTTACTGTCTCTTATTGTAAATTTAAATCATTTGTGGGATGTTAGCGTTAATACATATGATATCTCAAAAAAACAAATTTCATTATGCGGGCGGCCCTTATGTGGACGGTAAGTGACTTTTCTGCATATTCAATATTGTCTGTTTGGAGTACTGCAAAATGATTCGCATGCCCGTATTGCATGAAAAATTCCGATGCATTTATCCTCAAATTTAGTGGTAAACAATCATGGTTTGATAACCATAATAAGTTTCTACCTACGAATCATCCATTTCAAAGAAATAGAATTGTATTTCGAAAAAATAAAATTGTGATTACAATTGCACCAGCAGTTCGTTTAGGAGATGATATTATGACAGAGATTCAAAGTTTGTGTTTGAAGAAGGTAATTAAAAAGGTTGCTAATGGAAGTAATGGACCAATAGGAAAAATATTTGGCTAGAAGAAAAATAGTATATTTTGGGACTTGCCCTATTAGAATTCCAATTTTATTAATCATAACTTAGATGTAATGCATATTGAAAAAAATATGTTTGACAATATTTTCAACACTGTCCTTAATGTAGACGAAAAAACAAAAGATACTTTAAAATCAAGACAAGAGCTGAATGATTACTATCGACATCCTGAATTGAAACTGAATGAGGCAATAGGAAAATTTCCTAAAGCTTGCTACACACTTGATAAGAAGGCAAGACATATATTGTGTGAATGAGTTAAAATTTTGAAATTTATTGATGTATATTTGTCAAATATGGGTAAATGCGTTGATATGAAGACTCTTAATATATTTGGAATAAAAAGTCATAACTGTCATGTATTTATGCAGAGATTAATACCAATTGCATCCAATGAATTACTTCCCCAAAGTGTTTGGAAGGTCCTTACATAACTTTGTTTTTCAAACAGCAAACTACAACCACAATCAAAATAGATGACATGGTGAGGCTGGAGAATGACATTCCACTTATTATTTGTAAGTTTGAATGGATATTCTCATTGAGGTTTTTTGACTCGATGAAACATTTGCCAGTCCATTTGGCATATGAAGCAAGGATAGCAAGGCCATTGCAATACAGGTGGATGTATTCTTTTCAGAGGTAAATATATATAATTTTTTATGTTTTATTATTTCATACATAAAGTAATATTGTAAATTAATATAATTGAAATTTAACATTGTGGTTGTAGGTATCTTCGTAAGTTGAAATTGAATGTTAGAAACAACGCAAAAGTTGAAGTTTCAATTTGCAAAGCATATTTAGTAGAAGAAGCATCATCATTTTGTTCATATTATTTTGAGTATCATGTAAATACAAAGAATAGAAATGTATCTCGTAATGGTAAAGGTCATGTGATGGTGGAAGATGATTCTGTGGACAAACTATCTATCTTCAAGCACCATGGAAGAGCATTTGGAAGAGGATTGAAAAGATGTATGATAAATAAAGAGTACAAAGCAACCCGGAGCTAGGTTTTACTTTATTATGAGGAGGTTGCACCATATATTGAGCATGTATACTTAAAATGGTTGTAGGTTTAATCATAATTTAATTTTATCTTTAAAAGGAATTATTAAAAATTGATATATATTTTTCTATCTCTTTTTATATTTGTGCAGTATTTATATTGAGCAGTTAAAATATAGGCAACTAGTAATTTCTAGTAATTGTTTCGATTATATTCTAGAAAAACTGAATTTGTGAAATGGTTCAAAAATTATGTGAGAATTAATAAGATTTAAATTTTTGAAGTATTTAATTTATTAGTATCTTTTATTTATTAATATCATTTTTTTAATTTATGTCACAAACAATTGATCCTTCAAATGGAGATTCAAATATTTTCATTTAGAATCAAAGTAAAGGCCCATTTAGATATGTGACAACCTATCCTGGGCATTTTGTTAATGGATATCAATTTCATACAATTGGGCACGATTCTTCTAAAACAACAATGAATAGTGGTGTATGCATTAAAGACTCATGTTATAGTGCAGATGAGATTGCTTATTATGGTCAACTCAAAGAAGTTATTGAGTTGGAGTATCATAGACTCGAAAATAATAGGATTGTAATATTAAAGTGCGTATGGTTTGATCATACATGAAATATGGGCACAAAGATTTATTCAGATTATAAGCTAGTGGATGTTAAGCATAAACTTAGATATACATGAAATACGAGCACAAAGATTCATTCAGATTATAAGCTAGTGGATGCTAAGCATAAACTTATATATAATCGATGAGCCATTTATTATGGCAATTCAAGCCGCTCACGTATATTATTATACATATCTGAGTTTATCTCGTGATAAAAGTGATTGATGGGCAATTTGCAAAATCAAAGCTCGATCAAATTTTGAAGTACCAACATCTCACCAAAGAAGTGCAAACTTATATATTGCACTGGAATTCTAGGAAGATGACATAAATAATATTGAGCCTATGATTGTAGATGAATATCTAGAAAATTTTTGTGACTCAAATGGTGGCCTAATAGAAACTGAAGATGATCAATTTCTATCTAAAGATGATTTCAAACTTCTATCAGAATTAGACAAAATATGAGAAAATTCATTGAAGGATGACAGTGATGATGATAATTAAACTGTTATAATTGCATTATAATATTAAACTATCAAAGACTTTCTATATTTTGTTGAAATCTATCGGTGTGTTTTATTCTAAAATACATGCTTGTTCATCGTATCTCTATTATTTGTTCTATGTTTTATTTTGTCTAGTAGATGGTGCCCAAAGGACATGGCCATGTTGGAGGCGGACATGGACAGAGAAATGAACTAAATTCATCTATTATGTTACATCATGTTGCAAAATCAGTACAATCTCATACCCACCATATCTAGACTTCAACATCATAATCACCATCTTCATTTCTTCACCAACACCATCATTGAGACCTCTACTATCACCTTTATCAGATATAAGTCCACCAACCATTATGTGTCCTTCACACACTTTTGATGTATCTCTATCTTTTACGCTACATTTTACGCCGATAGTTCCCCCATTTACAAAAAAAAACGACATCATTAAATGTTGTGCCTTTCTCTGTAGTCAGTGTAAAGTTAGTAATTGAGATTGTGGTTGGGAGCTAAAAGAATATGTAAATATGACTTTAAAAAAATTTTGATGTTACTGTAAGTGGTTTTTTTTATATTCTTATGATTTGCTTGTATTCAATGTTATTTATTTAATTGTACAATTTTATTCCATTTCACAAGTGTCCGACTATAATTACAAAGTATTTCAAGAAAATGGCTGATACTAAAGCATTCTCTTGGAAGAAAGTTTCTGAATCGGCAAAAGAGTCTTATTTTAATGAATTTTAGGTAAACATAACAAAACAAAAGTATTGAAAAATAATTATCTAATTACTTAACTATTATGTTGGTTATTATTCAAGTAGTAAATAATTATGTTCTTATTGTTAATATAATATTTTTGTTATTTTTCTATATATAGAATATTTGTATTTTGGCGCCCCAATTTGATGGAAAGATAAAGTCATTATGAGAGATCAAAGCTACCCAACAGTTTTATGATTTTGTCCATAAATTTAAGAATATGAAATAAAGACTTATTTTTATATCCGAGGATGACTGGCCGGAGTAGCTTAAGTATTGGGAGGAGCCAGAAGTGAAGAAAAAATCAAATATAGACAGCAAAACATCGATGAAGTGAGGTAGTTGGACTAAGTTCAATGAATCTGTCGATACACTGGATGGTCAAAGTTGAGCATTAAGCATGCTTGAGATTTCATACAATTTTAAAATTTTAAATATTTATATATTTAGTGGTTGTCCTAATGGTCTAATAAATCAAATCTATGCATGGTTTTATTAATTTTTTTAATTTTTTTGATAATTTGATTTTTATGACTTAATAAAAACATATTCTAGGCTGGAGAATTGGGTCGAGATTCCAATTTTTATGAGTTTTTCAGGAAGATACACATGAAGAAAGTGGATGGTCAGTTTGTTGACAATAAGTCTCAGATGATTACTATAAGAATTTGTTATATTAATAAAATTTTATAATACTATAGTACATTTTTAAAATTGTTTTGAATGCAAAATATTTATTTTATTTTATGTATATCTAGAATATTAATTTTCTTTATTTTATCTCACAAACTAATGGAAGAACGTGTGACAGCTGTTCATCAATAAGTTGAGGGTTACATGGATCTTCAACCAATTGACTATGATCCTATTTATTTGGAAACCATAGGAGGTCGTAAGAAGTAGTGAGTGTACAACATTAGCTCGAAGGGAGTGGCATTTTGTTGTAGTATTCATGCTTCTAATTCATCTATCTCAGCAATGGTGGATGAGGCGGTCGAATAACAAGCAATGGAAACAAATCAATGTATTGTAGTTATGGAGACCGAAATGAAAAAAAAAGAATGAGCAAATATCTCATTTGAAGGAAGAATTATATGAAATTAAAGAAAAGAATGATGAGTAGTATATTAATTTGAAGGAAGGAATGTAGGAAATTTAAGAATAAAAGAAGGGGTGGATTACTTATTTGATAGAAGAAATACAAGAAATTAAAGAAATGAATAATGAGATGAAAGAAATTAAGAATGTAATGAAACAAAAAATGTCCTATATAGAGTCACAGTTAGTGGAATTGACGCAATAGATAGCATATCGAGATCTAGCTACGAAACATCGTAGGAGAGGCTAACACAAAATTTCCTACTAATTATGTGGATGATTTCGTATGAAAATTATTTCGGAACTGTTTTTGATTTTTGTCTGTGTAGCAAAACATGATAAGATTTTTTTAGAGGTTTCAATTTTTTTTTATTCTGGTTTTATTCTTTGCTTTGCCGATTAATCTAATAATGAAGCTTTGTAGAACACATTATGTGAGACAAATGAAAAAATTCTGATTCAAAGCATTTAGACATTGCCACGGTACTACCAATGCATGGGTCCCATATTTATCGATTTTAGCTTGATCAAAAGGAGGCCTAGCTACTATTATCTTCATTATTCCTAAAACATTTTATTTTTGCACTCTCTTTCTCTCTAAACATCATTGCTGGACATCATTTAGATTTTTTTGAAGCTGTATGACTATAAACTTTAATTTGTGTTTTTTAATGTCTATAATAACTATTTTTATATATCTGAATATGTTTGTGTGTCCCCGAATTTTTTGGGTAGATTTTTAGCTTATTATTGGTATGTAAAAGCCTTGGCTGGTCCTCCATGATACTGGGAACAACACCTGAGCTTCTGAAGTTGAGAGATGAACCAAAAAAATTAATTCCACACAAATGTAGCTATGTTCTTGACACTCTTATTTTATGCAGATATACATAGTCGCAGTTCATATCTGCGACTACTTGTTATCGGTTATTGGTTTGTAAATGTAATATGTTATGCTCCATGTGCAGGTGTGACAATATTCTCTATCTATGTGGAGTACCAGTGAAAAAAGAACTAGAAATGCTGACCATGCCTAAAAGACATATATGCGTGTTTTTTAAGTCCTATATTATTTTCTTCTATTGTCTTTAATGGTATGTGTATTAGCATGAAAGTACAAGTGTGCGTGTTATCTAAGGCTATGTGATTATATATATGTACATATTATACTATAGTATGTACATACATATATACTTGGTATAAATGTATGTATATACTAAGTATATATCTACGTATATATGAAGTATATAAGTACATATATACCTAGTATATATGTTCGTATATACTAAGTATATTTGTACGTTTATATTCAGTATATATTTTCATATATACTGAGTATATTTCTATGTATATACTCAGTATATACATACATATATACTGTAGTATATAATTACGTATGTACTCAGTATATACATACTTTATACTATAGTATATACATACGTATATACTTGGAATATACGTACTTTTATTCTATTGTATATACATACGTATATACCATATATATACATTAGTGGGTGCATATATTTATTTGTAGACATGTATATATTGACATACGTACCCACTCATTTACAAAAGACACTTTTAAATATATAATTTCTCAGGCTGGTCTGATCATCATCGTGCATTGCTCACTGATGTAGGTAATAAAAGTCATGGATATTAGACCTTTCCTAAAGATGTGAGATGAAGATATTTTTGGTCCAGGCCAACCAGGAAGCTAGAAGTTAGTCATAAAAATCTTAGTAATTATATTGATATACAATTATCACATGGCACAAAGCGAACATATGAGTAAATATGTTTTTTTGCTCTAGGTTCTGCAATGATTGGTTCTAATTGTACTAAGTCTTATAATGATGATGTTGATGATGCTAATGTAGTGTCGTGTAATTCTGGTCTAGCATGAATATTGGGTCCTATTTTGGGAGAAGCAGCTCGCATCCTCGTCAAAAACTCGCTCAATCTCAAGTTCAGCAGTCAAGCATCATCGCCCGTCCTACTTTTATTATTAGCAACAGCAGAGGCGATAGTGGCAGTAGTGGCGGTAGCGGTGGCAGTAGTAGTAGCAGTGGCATTGCTAGAGGTAGCAATAGCAATAACAACAAATGAGGTATATACATACATATATACTCAGTATATACTTAAGTATAATACAATAGTATTTTATGTACATATATACTGAGTATATTTGTACTCAGTTTATATGTACACATAATACTATAGTTTATATGTACATATACTACAATAATATATGTACCAATGAAATGCTAGTATATATGTACATATATACTATAGTATTATATATTTATCAAAACATATCTTTTTTTTATTTTTTTTGATTTGATTGAGTGGTTTAAATTTCTTATAGATATGATACCGTATTATTCTAGATACTAAGCTTGTATAAGTGAAGGAATTTTTCACTAGGTATTACGTACTGTGACTCAGACATCTTTGTCACAGAAGAAAGTTGGTGTTCGAAGGAACAAAGGGAAAGAAAGCAACGTCAATAAATGGATAAATTATACTTTATGCAATATCGGTAGATACATTGATGAATAAGATGTAATAAGATTTTGTTATTTTTTTATTTTAATTATGTAAAATATTATATTAGAATATGTTATTAAATGAATTTTTCAAATTATAAATTATCATTTATAGTTTCTATTTTTATTCAATTTTATATAAAAATATTAAATTATTTAATTAAAAAATTGTAAAATAAATTAAATTCTGAAAATAGTTTTAAAATTAAAATAGCTAGGGACAATTCCATTACTTAATTAGCAAGGGAAAAATCCCTTGCTAAATTAGCTTGGAAATTTTCCCTAGCTATTTTAGCCAGGGATAACTTTATTTTAGCAAAAAAATTTTTCCGTAGCTAAATTTATTTGCTAGTGACTTTTTCCATTACTAATATTTAGCGACGAGCACTTTAGTTAGGGAAAGCTTCCGTCATTATATTCATTTAGTGACAGAAACTCTCATTTAGCTTGCTAATTTAGCTAGGGAAATTATCTTTTTAGCTAGGAATTTTTCTGTCGCTAATTTATTAGCTAGGGACACTTTTCCTCACTAAATTTTAGTGATGAGCACTTTGGATTGAGAACAGTTCTGTCGTTAATCCATCGGTATGTTCAGTTTGGTGAAGGAAAATTCCTATTTAGCTAGCAAATTGTCCCTAGCTATATGGGATTTTTATTGTAGTGTTTATATATATGTAACATTTATAAAACTATTTTAAACAAAACATTATATCAAAGTCAAAAGTAAGGCATGGAAGAAGATGATCTCTGATTGTTTCTGTTCAAGTGAAAAAGGAATCATAGACGATAAGATTAACCAATAAATGCAGTGAAAGCCATTGAGTAGAACAAGAGGTATTTTTTTGTTGCTACTTTATGCGTATCTGGTGTGTAGCATAAATCACACTGTAATTTGTTTTAGATTTTTAAGTTGGGGTTTGCATATCATATCTGGTGGGGTTTTGCTGGCTTTGGTGATCATGAATAAGACTAGATGAAAATATGCATGAAGAATGCTACTTCTTCTTAGTTTTCTTAGTTAAAATATGAGTCCTTATTAGGTAGACTTATCATTTGCATAACTTAAAATTTTGAATATGTTGTTTTGGCCCATCATAGTGTCGATAGAAAATAACGGCTAAGACCCTAGTGTTAGCTGTTATTTTCTATGTCACCACTATTAGTGTCACCATTACCACATTTCTGCTACCGACTCCGTTCTTAGTCCGTCAGTGCCACTACCCTCTTGATCACTATAATCCTACCAACAGCTATGCATCATAGTTTGTGTTTATGAGGGAAGGCATCCATAGTTTTTTTCAATTTTTAGGTGATAATTTTTGAAGCTATTGCTATATTTTTGTTTGATGAGAGAATAAGTAGCAGATATGATGAAATATTTTAGCAGCTATTCCAGTTCACTTTTTCATTAAGTTGTGCATGATGAACATCCTCCTCGGTTGGTTAAAGTATTATGTGATAAACTCAATTGGTGTAGAAGGGTACATCTCTTCCACTTATTTGCGTTGCCTTCATGATTAGGGTGATAAAATCAACTAAAAATGATAGAACCCTAAGCAAAGATGGCTAGTAATAGTGAATGGAATTGATCACTAAACCTTTAATGTGCGAGCCATCATTATCTTGATCTGACATTATCATGAGATGACCATATCTTATTACTTTTACACGATCATACTGCTTATGTTGTTGCAGCCCAAAAATCTTCTTGATGTTTTCAATTTTTTTGTATCTTAACTTAGATATCGATTTGCCATCCTTTGCATCAGCATCAATAACTTCTTTTGAAGGAATTGTGGTTAGAAACATAGAATCCACCCTTCCTGTAGTCAAATTCAAAAAAAATATACTTAATTGATGGAATCAGTAATGGGAAACCTTGTCGGACTAGAAGCCAAAATATTTCACGAGCTCTTTATGGTATATACATCTAATTTTATATGTATTTTTTGATCCTTATTGTTCATAACTAAAATGCATCACGAGTTTCAAATGTGATGTTTGATTCTACTATCGTGCAAGTTCAATAAACTA
Source organism: Sapria himalayana (assembly GCA_029783825.1). Classification (NCBI taxonomy): domain Eukaryota; kingdom Viridiplantae; phylum Streptophyta; class Magnoliopsida; order Malpighiales; family Rafflesiaceae; genus Sapria; species Sapria himalayana. Next base: position 23,671 of record JAREIK010003641.1, on the reverse strand, counting down.
AAAGATTTTCATCTGAGTAATGTTGATTTCTTCGTCCAGATTATGTACGGGTTAGTTATGAAGCTAATGTGTAAGAAGACCAAATACAGACTTCATTCTCACGATGTGTCATAAAGCTCCGGTAGTGGACATCAATCTATTACTAGATTCTCTCTTGGTGATGATTCTAATAGCTACTAGGTAATTATTTTATTTCTTCCATGTTCTAAATAGTCTGTTGGAAATTCAATATTTGTTTTATGGATAAAAATTTGTACAATGATTGGTAAATGATATATCTGTGCTGCAAAACTCCATAATTCTCTAAATCAGAATTCTTCATGCATATTGGTAAATGCTATATAAGTGATGGTCATATATATAATTTTGCTAAATTAATAAGTTGCCAACCTTCATATCATTTAAGTTTTAATTGATGTGTATGTAGGAAATGAAAGAAATGAAGAATGCAATACAATAAAGATGACCTATATGGAGTAAAAGTTAATAGCCTTGCCAAGATAGTTAGCACACAGAGTTCCAGTAGAGTATCTACATATGAGAACCTATTACAAATGCATCATATGGTGAGGATGATGATTTAGTTTAAAATGATTATATACCTATGTTATATTTTAGTATTAACTATGTAACTATTGTATCAAAATAATTTATTAACTACTTTTTCTTTTTGTTAATTTAAATAATGGTTTATAGTATATGTTTTTTATTCAATTTAATATAAAAATTTAAAAATATGTAATTAAATATTTCGTAAAAAAATAAAATTATGAAAATAGCTTTGAAATGAAAATTCTAAGGAATTTTTCATAGCTAATTTAGCTAGAGAATTTTTTGTACATTTTCAATCAAAAAATATTAATTATTATTCTTAATTACAATCAAAAATAGCAAAAAAAAATTTATAATTAGCTACAGAATTTCGGTCATTAAAAAATTTGCTAGGGATTTTTCTAGTTAATATTTTATGAAGAGCACTTTAGATTGGGATAATTTTCATCAATAATTTGTCATTATTCTATTTTAGTGATGGGAAAATCACATATAGATAGATTGATTGAAAAATATTTACATAGATAGATAGACAGACATACAGATAGATATATTGATTGATTGATTGATAGAAAGATGTATAGATATATAAATAGACAAATAGATATACATATAGATGGAAGATATATAAATAGATAGACATATTGATAGAAAGATATATAGATAGATAGATAGATAGATACAAATAGATATACAGATAGATTAATAGATTGATTGATTGATAGATTCATAAAAATATTAATAGACAAATTGATTGATAGATAGATAGCCATATTGATAGATAGTTAGGTAGATAGATAGACAAATAGATAAACATATAGATAGACAAAAAATTAAACAGATAGATAATCATATAAATAGATAGATAAATAGACAAATAGATAGATAGATAGATAGATAGAGAGATAGATAGAAAGATAGATAGACAGATAGACAAACAGACAGATTAATAAATAGATTTATAGACAGATTGATACACCGAGTGATAGATAGATAGATTGATTGAAAGGTAGATTGATAAATAGAAAGATAGACATATTCAAAGATAGATACTCAGACATATAGATAAAAAGATCGATAGATTGTTTGATTGACAGATAGATACACATAATGATAGAAATATTGATATAAAGATTAAAAGATTTATAGATAGTTGATAGAGAGATTGATATATAGATAGATATATAGGTAGATAGATAGTCAGATATATATATATATATATATATATATATATATATATATATATATAGAAAGATAGATAGATAGATAGACATACAGATAGATAGATATATAAATAGATTGATAAACAGACAAATAGATAGATAGATAGATAGATAGATTGATTGATAGGTAGGTATATAGATAGATAGAAAAACATATAAATAGACATATAAATATATATTAGATAGAGAAATAGATAGACAGATGATATATAGATAAATAGATATATAGATATATAGATAAATAGATAGACAAATTGAAACATAGAAAGATAAATAGATAGATCAACATATAGATATACTGATAGATTGCTAGATAGATAAATAGATAGATAGATAGATAGTTAGTTAGATAGTTAGTTAGATAGATAGAGAGATAGATAGATATATAGAAAAATATATAGATAGATTGATAGACATATAGCTATTTAGATAGATAGACGGATACATAGATAGATACATAGATAAATAGATAGATAGAAAAATTGATTGATAGTTAGATATATAGATAGATAGATAAACATATTGAAAGATAGATTAATAGACAGGCCGATAGATAGATATATAGATGGATTGATATAAAGATAGATACACATAGATAGACAGATAAATATACAAATAAATAGAGAGATAGATAGACATATAGATTCTTAGATAGATAGATAGATGAATATAAAGATAGAAAGATATAAAGAAAGAAAGATAAATAAACATATAGATAGACAGACAGATAGATAGCTAGGTCGATTGACAGATAGATAGATAGATAGACAGATATATAGAAAGATAGATAAACATATAGATAAATAGAGTGATAGACAAATAGCAAGACAAATAGATAGATAGATAGATAGAGAGACAAATAGATAGATATATTGATAAACAGATAGATAGATAGATATATAGATAGGCAGACAGATAGACAAATAGATAAATAGAAAGATCGATCAATAGATAGATAGATAGACAAATCGATAGATAGATAGATAGACATATAGATAAATAGACAAATAGATAGATAGACAGATAGATAAATAGACAGATAGATAGACAAATAGTTAGATAGATAGATAAATAGATAGATATAAAGGCTGATAGATAGAGAGACATAATGATAGATAAATAGATAGATTGATAGATAAATAGACAAATAGATAGACCAGATAGATAGATAGATAGACAAATAGATAGAAAGATAGATAGACGTATAGAAAGTTAGATAGAAACACAGATTGATAGACAAATTTATTGACAGATTGATAGCCAGATAGATAGATAAACAAATTTATAGATAGATAAGTGGATAGATAAAAAAAGACATTCATAGATAGATAGAATATTGATAGACTAATAGATTGATTGATTGATTGACAGTTTGATATAAAGATTGATATACAGAATTATAGATAGATAGACAGATTGATATGCAGATTTATAGATAGATTCATAGACTCAAATAGATAGATAGATTGAAATATATATATATATATATAGATATATAGATAGATAAATAGATACACAGAGATATAAACAAATATATAAATAGATAGATAGAGATCACTAAAAAAAAAATCACAAATAGTTATTAACTAGCTAAATGGAGTTTTTCTGTAGCTTAAGTGGATATAACAATGGATTAACAATGGAACCTTTCCCAATCTAAAGTAGAAGTGTCAAACGAGTCGTGTTGAGCCGGCCTACCATGAGTTTTGTAGGCCCAACCATGCTACCATGCCAGGCTAGGCACATCTACAGTAACTATGCCATGCCTGGCCCTACATGGTTTATTCGAGCAAGGCTCGGCATGGTTTGGTTGGCACGGCTAGTTTTTGGTCGTGCCTGGTCAGGCCTGTACGAGGCAGTTTAAAAAAATTTAATTTTTTTTTATTTTTTTTCATTTTTTGTTTAGAATAATTATGTATTTATAAAATATAAATTAGATAATAATTAAAACTATTTAAATTGTAAATTGTAAATATTAGAATAGTTATAAAGTTTTTTATTATATTATTTGTTTTAATTCTATTTTAATTAGTTTATAATTTATTATAATTATATTTTAGAATTTTTAATGAAATTATTAAAAATAAACATAAAATAAACACAACATTTATTTAACGAAAATAACAAAGTCACACTCACAAAGCCAAGTGCCATGTAGCCAAACTAAAGCAAATACAATATAAATAAAAATAAGTACAAAACATCGAAATCAAAAATCAGAATCAAAAATAACTCATAAGGAAAAGAATAAGTGTAACAAAAGTCTTTATGTCGGCATGTCAAAATCCTGCAATCATCAACCATCAAGCATCAATTAGCAACCTCATAAATCATCTATCTTCGTATCATTATCATCCTCAACCTCAATATCAATATCACTATCATATGGATCATCAATAGTAATCAACTCCTCCGCATTCACTATAGTCCCACTCCCAGTCCCAGCACGATCCTTAATACTAAACCTTGAATCCTCCTAATCCTTCATGCATACTAAAGCCTCACAATATCTTGATATAATCTCGATCTTCTATCCAAAATCACATTAACTGCAAAAAAAAATAGGCTCCACTACTACGCTTGACATATGAGGAGTCAATAGATTTTGTGTCATCTTAGATAGCATGGAAAAGTTGGACTCATATGATTTCTACCACTATAATATATCATGATTCTTAGTATCAAAATGTGATAGGATTGAGCAGTAATCGGTATCTAAGTACCGAGACAGCTCACTCCTATTCGATAGTCCACCCCGTCGTTTTCCCCTAGCTAACTACTTGGAAAAATCATCATCTCTGAATATGGTATCAATGTCCATATTCAAAGCCTCACTACTACTACCACCACACCTAGTATCATAGTATTTGAAAAGGTCAGTCAACTTTTAATGAATGAACCATTCAGGCGAGTCTTCTAGGTTCAAGCACGTGGAAATGTAAGTCAAAATGTTATCTACCCATTCCACCTTAACCATAAGGTCCATGCATGTAGTGAGATAATAAAGAGATGGAATGGTAGTCAAGTACTTTAAGTACTTGGTTTCACTATCTGTAACCATATGGCTAAGTTTCGGGTCAGCTCGATACTACTTAAACATGCTACTAATCTTGTATATGCACCTGAGGGCAATGCAAGTCATGGGAGTATAAACCAACGAACACATGTTCGTCATGTCATAAAAAATTTTTAGGAATCATAAATTAAATTCATAAAACCTCGTTAGTGTCGTCACAAAAAAGTTCTTCACTCTTACTATTGACATAGTCAGATATCACGTGTTTGTATCCAACACATGACTCCAACATTAGGTACATATAATTCCAATAGTATCTCACATCTGATTTGAATTTCTTCTTCTTAAGATTCACAGACAAACAGAGACTACCGAGCTCCAATTGTCTGTGATGCATACAAATATATTTTAGTGAGTTACATATGTTTTCCAAAGAGAAGAAACACACCTTCATCCCCACTTGTAAAATCATGTAAATCACGTGACACATACATCTGACGTGGAAATCTCTCTTAATGCAACCTCTCTAATATTCTTAACAAACATGTTAATTGTTACTCCATTATTAGATACATTATTGAATGTGATACTACAATTTTTTTTTGAATTTTATATTCTCTAAAGATAACACAAACTCAAAAATGGCAGGGCCATCATGAGGATGGAGAATCTCGGAGAATCTTAAAATTTTTTTATTCACGGTCCATTTAAAATTTACATAGTGAGTGGTGAGACATGCATAAGATGCATCATCGTGACTAGTCCAGATATCGGATGTCACGGGCACCACTCCACTATAGACCATAAATTCATTAATTATTAATTATTTTTCTAACTTATAATATTTTAGTATATCGTTCCAAGTCGTGGAGCTAGAAAACCTATGATAAGTAGGCTGTAAATATGTCTGCATGATGCTCACTATCCTTAGATCATTCAAAAATCTGATCGGGAGATCCATCAATGTGATAAGTATGGTCATGCTTTCCCAACCCAACTCGCTAAGGTATATGAAGGGGGTAAACTTGAAGACTGAATTGGATCTAGTCTCAAAAAATGTAGAGATAAGTTGGGTTTGCCTAGGATCTAATGTACCATGTGTTTTGGTGCATAATTTGGCATGCCTTTTAAGGTGTCCAGTCCCAAACACAATCTTACAAGATAAACTTTTCTTACAATATTTGTACAATGTCATTTCTTCTTTCTCACCCCTAATATTTTTTTGTTTTATTATATCAAAATGAGTCCAAACTACAGTAGTCCTCCTTTTTTTTAGATGTTTGGGCGGAGATGACCGGAGAAACCAAAGTTTCAGCAACATGAGAACTTTGTGTAAGATTTTCATTTTCTAAATTTAAATTAATTTTATTAGTATTTGTATTTGTTAATTTTTTGGTTTTTATAGTCAAAAGGATAGCTTAAAGAGTAGAGAGAAAAAAAATAGAAATACTTGTAAAGTAGTGTAAAGGAAAAGCACATGGACCAAAAATCCAACTTCTTAAGACCAATGCAAACACCAACTAAAGACGAGCATGAGTTGTGAATCCCAAAAAGCCGAGCCAAAATCCCAAGAAAGAGAATTTTAGGAGAGAGGTTTGAGATAGGGAATGTGAGTTTTTATGTTTTTTAAAAACATAAAAATTAGAAAAAGGGGGTGGGGTGATCTTATAGAAAAAAATTTAAAATTTTTATTATAAAAAGTATTTTTTTTGAATTTTTTTAAAATTTTTTTAGGGCAGAATCATGTGGGCCGTCGGATTCTACCCCATAGCCATTGGAGGCAAATTCGATAACTAAATTTCAAATAATTTTTCTTTAAATATTTGAACCATTGGCTGTAAACTAGTAATAGGCCATTGAAGTTGGGGTTGGTTTAGATCCGGGCCTACCTTGTTTCCGAATCAAATCAGGCCGAGCCTCAACCTGATAGGGCAGTACGGTAGCGGTATCTCAGCTCGTGATGAGGTACTGAGCCAACCAGGCCATGGTACAATGTCGGGCTAGGAATAGCATGAGACCTAGTTGGCTTCAGCACAACATGGCATGGGCATGAACATAAGAAATTCTAGTGCCGTGCAGGGCTAGGAACGGCACAAATTGGCCCATTTGACACCTCTAATCTAAAGTGCTTGTCACAAAAATTAAAGAGTAAATATTTTTCCTATCAAAATTAGCAAGAGATAATTCCCTAGCTAAATTATCGAAGGAAAATTCCCTAGCTAAATAGCGACGGAAAAATCTCTAGCTTTATTCATTCCAAAATTATTTTCATATTTTTAATTTTTTACATAAAATTTAATTAAATATTTTTATAAAAACATAAACCATAAACCATTTTTAATAATTAACAAAAAATAAAACAATTAATAAAATATTTTGATATAATATGTTAGATAGTTAAAACAGAAACATAACAAAACATGATTACATCTTATTCTTTATCAATGTATCTAATGACAGTGCATAAAGTATAATCTGTTTGTGAAATTGATGTTGCTTTCTTGCCCACACCTCCTCAAGATCTACATACTAATCTAGCACCTAAGCATGTCACTCCATACCCATCTGCATTGTTTCTTTTAGTTCTAGTTTGTATTTCCTCTCCATCTCCAACTCATTCCTTTTTTTTCCTAATGCCTTTCTTGTATCTAGCTGCTATTCCAACAACACTTTTTTTAACCTTGTGATCAGTTGCATGTATGTATACTTGTTCATGTATGTATGTGTATGTTTGTATGTGTGTGTAAATACAGACACATGTACTTTCATGCTAATACACATACCATCAAAGTCAATAGAAAGAAATAATCTAGGGCTTAAAAACACACATATATGTCTTTCAGACATGGTCAAGATCTACTACTTCTTTGTCCTTTGGTACTCTATGCAGATAGAGAACTATTGTTACACCTGCACATAGGTTGAAGTTGACAGGTTCAATCTAAATCATGATTAAAAAAATAAATCATTTAATATGAGGAAAAGGATATAGATACATTCGAGTATGACAATGCCATATTTCATATTTAATAAAATAAATAAGCACCTTATCATTGCCCCTCTTTTATTCTTTATACTACTGGAGCCATGATAATAAACTCGAGCAAGCATAACCTACAGAAATGAACTCATGGTTTCGAACTTGAGATTCTTTGTCGAGGTTAATGGAGCAATTAGGGCTACATGTTGTGCTTTTTGTAAGTAATCCAGATTCAATCATTTGCCAGCCAGAGCCACTCTCACATGTAGTTGTTTTGCTAATGCACCCATTTTTCTTCTTTTTTAAAACTTCGTCAAATGCACAACTAGTGAAATATGAAGTGTTTATGCATGCTTATATAGAATAGTTGACACAATGGTACATATTAATAAGTGTGTGTGTGTGTGTTTGTTTGTTTGTTTGTGCCTTTGTGGGTGTGTAGTTGAGTCATTGATGGGTAGCATATATGACTCATATATAGCACTAGAGAAATTTGAGAGAAAAAAGTAAAAAAAAAGATTCTTTTTGCCCATTGAGATTGAGGCTAAGATTCAGGCTTCCAACTGGAGCAGTGACTAGATAAAGTTCCCAAATAGTCTTCAGAGAGGGAATGCCTACTTTACACTTAATAAAAGTTTGGAATGTGGTGATTCCCATGAGCCATACTTTTCCAGCCTCGTTGCCTATTTCGTAGATCAGACTTTGCATCTTTGAGATAATGTACTCTGTAATGTAGTTACTTACTTGCCAACTATAATTTGGCCAGATATTAGAGACCCATTTAAGATCACACATATATAATAACTTCTCTACTCGGATAAGCATCTACGATGCACTTAAGCTCCATACATTTTTGGCAAATATCTACTTTTGAATGATTCCTTAAAGAGTATAAAGGAAATGTTAATAATCTAACCATTTCAATTTTTTCCCTCACTCATCTGACTACTCTCTCTATGCTTGCCACACACTCTCCAATAATCACTATGTTTTTTTTCTTCCTCTCCATCACCGGTAAAACCCTCATCACATTTTTGGTCTTAGTCAGTGTTTCTAATGGCGAGCTTAAGTCCTTCCCCAATGGTTCAAATTGACTAAAAGAAAGAAATGAAGAAGGATAAGAGTTCACTGTGGTGAGAGGTTTTATGGATTCTTATGAATTCTCGAGAATTGGAGTGATATTTGCAGTGGCAGCCATAGCGGTGGATGTACCTCTGGAATAAATATCCATGGATACTACTTGTTCAACCTTGTTTTTCACTGAGTTGGATTCCACACACTCTCCTAATTATTCCCAATGCCTACATTTTAAAATTTTTAAAATGTAATAGCCAACATTCACAATGCCACCTTTGATTTTTAAAATTAATAGGGTAGCAATGACCATCATTTACAACGACACAAATTTCCATGTTGTTTCCAGATGTATAGTTTGGTAATATTTTTCAAACTAGGATTATATTTTGGATTTTTTTATTTAAAATGTATTATTTCTAAACAAAACTTATTAGAATGTGCCAAAAAAAGGGAAATGGAAGTTGAAATACAACAGGCTGCATGGTATTGAATTTTTGTACACTGGTAGGTTCATATAGGAGTCCACCGAAATAAGGAAACCTAAAAGAAATCAAAGAAAAAAAAATGAGAAAAAAATGGAATGCACGGGAAAAAAAAACACAAGGTTGCTCACCTTTGTATTCCATTCCCCACTTGAGTTTTACCATGACCGTCTTCCCAGTCAAGTTGTTAAGAATAGGCTTGGGATTAACGGGGATGGTCTGTAATATTCACTAATAAAAAAACTAATGAATGGTGCTATCATGCACGTATGCATCAGATATTTATCTTCATTTTACATAAAGTGGATAGGCATGTATTTATGCAATATACAGGCATACAGCATGAATATAGTATAACTATATATGCCAAAACACACACGCGCACATACATGCATGCACACACTATTTTTTTACCTTCTCATATTTCTTTATCTTGTCCATATATTGTACCTTTCTAGTTGACCTGAACCATTGATGCATGGAAATTGTCATTACAAAAAATCAAATTTTTTTTTCTAATCTACATATCCCACATGATCTAAAATTTATTATTATGTTTTTTCCTTGAGAAAAATATAAGAAAACATTATTTTATGAAAAATAAATGATGATTTGAAAGAATATTTGATGGTTGTAAGCATGAATAGTTAATCTTACTTTGATGCAGGAGAAACTTAAAGCTAGTATTAATAAAATTCATGAAAGAAAAAAATCTATGAATATCTCGTGTACACAAAAAATTGTATAAGAAAACTTGATTACTACTTCATAGAAAATTTACCCCAACCACTCATTATAATCATCAATGAAATCTTATCTTAACACTATTGTGAACAAACATTACTCTAACCATAAGAACATGAGTTCAATCAACAAGAATACCAAATATACTTCTTCAAGATGCTTGTCAAATCACTTATGATTATGTTTAAGTAGATGTCTTACATGTACTCCATTTCCATTATAATAGCCCATCCAACTTCTATGCACAACATCATAGTTTCAATACATTCAGTTTGTCATGATGCAATTAGGTTCGCCTTGATAAGAAGGGTCTACGCCCTATCCAAGTAACCAAATAAAATTAAAAACAAAAAAAACAAAAAAACAAAAACTTTACAACTCAATGCTATGCCACGCCTATTAAAAGCTCATTAAGAAATCAACATCTCATCTCTTGCTTGTATTTGAGGTCGTAGAGGATCTGATCTGGCTCATAAAACTCAGATTCAGCAGCATCCACCCCCATGGGCCACATATGGAATTGATGTAGTGAGAATTGAGGCTTAAACCTTGTGAGCAATGATTTCAATAACACATAATGGGAGTGTGATGGTTTTGATAACATACAGTGAGCATGTGAAGATTTGCATAGCACACAATGCACGGGTAATCGTGGTAGCTAGTGAATAGTGGATGCACTCCTTCTAGGGGTTTACAGCTCTTTCCAACACACCCCCCCCCTAAAAATTAGCTTTCCATGGGGTAGATTTTAATACCATGAAAAACATTAAATCACACAACATAAAATAAATATAATATACTTGCTGAATAACCTCATACAAACAATGCCCTTATATAACATGTTATTTTAATTAGGACAACTCACAGGATGAATAATCTCTATTACACTCTCGAAGTGTACTTGTGTGTGCTAGGCATGCCTCAATGTGTAAGACATGCTAATTCATTTTCCAAAAAGCTATCAATAGAATAACGTATCAATTGATAAAGTAGAGAACCTGACACCCAGCAAAACATTGGAATATCACAAACATCATGCTCATCAATAAGATAGTTATATATAGTATATATGTACATATACAAAGTATATATGCACATATATATTGCAGTATATATTACATATATACTATAGTATATACATATACACTTCAATATATATGGATGTCTTATAGATATAGAATAGCAGGTATATATATAAAAAAGTAGGTAAAGTATTATCCCATTTAACTTCACCATCCTCCCAACTATTCTAACTTCTCTTCATTTCATGCTCATTGGCAGGAGATACATCGATGGCTAGTTGTACAGCATGTGGATTGGCACCCACCACAACCCCATTGATAGCCATAGTTCCTCATATTCAGCTTTTTGTCATCCCTAACACTACGAACATGCAAAAGGGGGAGAACAAGTTGAATGAACACATTTAATTGAATTTCATTAGCAAGCATTATGGTAATTAACAATTCTATAGTTTAATTCCATTGATGACCAATAAAAAGCAGTCGTAGATCTAAACAGTGACAATGCAGATCTCATGAAATAAGAGTGTCAAGAACAAACTTATGTCTACGTGGGACTAGAATTTTTATGTCCATCTCACAACTTTAGAAGTTAACGTGCTATTTCTAGAACCAGGAGGACCAGACAAGCCTTTTATATACCTATAATAGGCTAAAACTCTACCAAAAATATTTGGGTACACACAAACATATTCATAGATATATAAAAATAGTAATATTAGACATGAACAAACACGAATCTGAGTTGATAGTCATACAACTTCAAAAAATATCTAAATGATGGCCATCAAATGTATAGAGAGAGAGTGTGTGTGCAAAAATAAAATGTTTCAGTAATATTAAAGATAATAGAAGCTAAGCCTCCTTTGATCCAGCTGAGATCAGAATAGATCGGACCCATCCATAGGAAGGACCTTGGCAATGTCTTAAGTCTTTGAATCAGAATTTTTTTAAGCCTCTCACATCAAATGGCCTACAAAAATTCAAGATTAGGTTAATCGGCAAAGCAAAGAACAAAACCAGAATAAAGAAAAATGATACCTCTAAAAAAATCTCATATTATTTAGCTATACATAGACAAAAATCAAAAATTATTTAGAAATAATTCTGATACAAAATCATCCTGATTATTAGTTGGTGCATTTGTGCCAGCCTCTCTTACATAGTTTTGTAGTTGGATCTTGAAATGCTATCTATTGCATCAATGCGGCTAACTGTGACTCCATATAGTACATCTGCTGTTGCATTAAATTTTTAATTTCTTTCATCTCATCATTCATTTCTTTCATCTCATCATTCATTTCTTTAATTTCTTGCATTTTTTCTGTCCAATGATTAATCTGCTCATATATCTTTTCTTTTATTTTTTTTCATTTATTCTTTCAATTGAGATATATGCTCATCCTTCTCTTTCATTTCTATCTTCATAACTTCAAAACTTTTATTTGTTTCCATTACTTGTTGTTCAACCACCTCATCCACCATTGTTATGACAAATGAATTAGAAGCATGACTACTACAACAAAATTCTAGTCCCTTCAAGCTGTTGCCGTACACTCACTGCTTCTTATGACCTTTTATGGTCTCTATAAGATAGGGTCAAAGTCAATTGGTTGAAGATCCATAGAACCTTCAACATGTAGAGAAGCAACTTTCACATGTTCCTCCATGAGTTCTTGTGATAAAATAGAGAAAAATACTATTCAAGATATACATAAAATAAATTTAATAGTTTGCATTCTAAACAACTTTCAAAATTTACTGTAGTATCATAAAATTTTATTAGTATAACAAATTCTTACATAAATCATCTGAGACTTTTTGTCAACAAACTGACATCTGCTTTCTTTAGATGCATCTTTCTGAAAATCTCATAAAAATTGGGATCACGACCCAATTATCTAGCCTATAGTATGTATTTATTAAGTTAAAAAATAACAAATATTAAATAATTTTAACAAAATTAATAAAACCATGTACATATTTGATTTATTTGATCTATTAGGATAACCACTAAATATATAAATGTTTTAAATTTTAAAATTGTACCAAATATCGAACTTGCTCAATGCTCTACGTTGATGCTCCTGTGTGGCAAGATATTTCTGTACCTAGTCCTATTAATCTTTAGAGATAAAAAAATATTTTTGGCTCTAAAGATCTACTTGGATTGGGGGTACTTTAGAGATAAATTTAACTAAATTATTTAGTTTTTATAAATTTCAATACGGGCGAATATCTCTATATTTATCTTTAAATATCAATTTATTTTCATTTAAATATTATGATAAATTAGTAATTTTTTTTATAATTTAAAATTTTTAAATTTGTTAGTAATTATTTTTTAAAAAATTTCTTTTAGCCATAAAAATATTTTTTATAGTTAAAATAATATTAATATTTACTAGTTTTTTCGTTTATTATTATATTTTATTTTATAATAAATTATTTAATCTTTTTATTAGTAGAAATTTTAATATATGTTCATTTAGTTTTTAAAATATCTTTAAAAATTTTTATATTTATAGAATTAATAATTTAATGTTATTGTAATCTTTATTAATAGTTATTGTAGTCTTTATTTATAGTATTGTAGTCTTTATTTATATTAAATTTTTTGCATTTATATATTTTTTCAATTATTTGTTTATAATAACCTATTTTTATAATTATACAAAGAGAATGTGACTTTCAAGGATCGCTCATCAATAAACCAATGAATACGTATCTTTAATATACAAAATTAAATAAAAAATTAAAATAAATAATATATAAAAAAAAATTAAATCATTAAAGAATAGTGATGAAAATTATCCCCAACTCAAATAGTTAGGGAAAAATCCCTAGCTGAATGGATATATTTTGTGAAAAATAAAATTTAAGGAATAATCACTTGTAATAAATTTTAAAAAGTAATGAAAATTCAGATAATTATTTAGCAATAGATTTTGACTCACACTAATTAGATAGAGATATACCATCGCTAAATTCCGTGTTTTTTTTGTGTAGAAATCTACGAAAATATTAGCAACAAAATATTTTCAATGAAACATTTCCATCAATAATCCATCACTAATCCGGTGCAAAATTTTAATTTAATGTAAAATTAAAATTATTTGCTATTCCATAGCTAATCCCTTGATAATTAGGTTGGGATTTTGTCCCTAGCCAAATTTCCCTAGCTAAATTGATATTTTCTTGTAGTGCATATAGTTATATAGATAGATAGACAAATACATAGATAGATAGATAAATAGATAGATAGATAAATAGATAGATAGAAAAATAGATAGATAGATAGATTGATACTTAGATAGATAGATAGATAGACATATAGATAAATAGATTGATAGACAGATTGATATATAGATTGATAGACAAATTGATAGAAAGATTGATAGACAGATTGATAGATAGATTGATAATTGATAGATAGATAGATAGAAAGATAGATAGACACATAGATAGATAGATATACAATTAGATAGAGAGATAGATAGACAGATAGATAGTTAGATAGATAGATAGACAAATTGAAAGATAGAAAGATAGAAGGATAGATAGACATATATATAGACAAATAGATAGTTAGATAGATAGATAGGTCAATAGACAGACAGATAGACAGATAAATAAATATATAGATAGATAGACAAATATATAAAAAGATAGATATATAGAGCGATAGTCAAATAGTTAGACAAATAGATAGTTAGAAAGATATATAATTAGAGAGATAGACATATAAACAAATTTATATACAGATAGATAGACAGATAGATAGACTATTAGTTAGAAAGATAGACAAATAGATAAACAAATAGATAGATTGATAGATAGTTAGATAGTTAGATCGAGAGATAGATAGACTATTAGTTAGAAAGATAGACAAATAGATAAACAAATAGATAGATTGATAGATAGTTAGATAGTTAGATCGATAGATAGATAGACAAATCAGATAGACAGACAAATAGATAGATAGATATATAAAAAGATAGATATACAGATAGATAGAATGACAGATAGATTGACAAATAGATAGATAGATAAATAGACAACTAGAAAGAAAGAAAGATAGATAGATAGATATATATATATATATATATATATATAAAGAGTGATAGATAAAGAGATAGAATGAGAGATAAATCACTAGATATATAGTTAGATAGACAAGAGATAGAAAAATAGATATGTAGATATATAGTTAGAAAGATAGATTGATAGAAATTTTTATTGACAGATTGATAGAAACATAGATAGACAAGTAAGTAGATAGATAGATAGACAGATAGATAGACAGATATATAGATAGATAAATAAATAGATTCTTAAAAAGATTGATATATAGAGTGATAGATAGGTTGATAGAGAGATTTATAAACAAATTAATAGACTGGTAGATAGATAGATATATCGATAGAAAGATAGAAAATTGATAGAAAGATAAATACAAAGATAGATAGATAAAGATATTAGATTGATAGAGATATATAGAGATAGACAAATATATAGATAAATAGACAGAGATAAAGAGACGGAAGGACATATAGATACATAAATAGATAGAAAGATAGATAGATATACAAATAGATAGATAGATAGACAAATAGACAAATAGATAGATAGATAAATAGATAGATATACATATTAATAAATAGATAGGTAGATAGATAGATTGACAGATAGATATGTAGATAGGTTGAAAGACAAATAGATAGATAAAATGATTGATAGATTAATAGATTGATACATAGATTAATAGTTAGATTTACAGAGAGATTGTTAGAAATATAGATAGATAGATAGTCAGATAGATAGACAAGAAGAAAGATAGATAGATAAATAGATAGAAAGATAGATAAATAGTTTGATAGATAGATAGAAAAATAGATAGATTGATATACAAATAAATATACAAATAGATAGCCATATAGATATAATATATATATATATATATATATATATATATATATATATATATATATATATATATATATATAGATACAGAGAAAGAGAGAAAACTATATAGATAGATAGATAGGTAGGTAGATAAATAGAAATACATAATGATAGACATATAGATCAATATATTGAAAGATAGATAAATAGGTAGATAGATAGATAGACAGAAAGATTGAAAGATAGATAGATATAATGATAGATAGATATAAAGATAGATAGATAGACAAATATATAAATATATAGATAGAAAGATAAAGAAATACATATACAGATTGACAGATAGATAACAAACAAATAGATAGATATATAGATAGAAGTGATAGAAAGATAGACAGATTGATTGATTGATTAATTCATATATAAATAGATGGATAGAATGATTGATTGATTGATAGACAGACAAATCGATAGATATACAAATTGATAGATAGATAGATATATATAAAGACTAACAGATTGATAAATAGAATGATAGATATATATACTGATAGATAGTGAGATAAATAAAGAAATAAATAGAAGGATAGATTGATTGATTATTAAAAGATTAATAAATAGATTAATAGAGAGATAGATAGATAGATAGACAAGTAGACAGAGAGATAAAAAGAGAGATAGATATATAGATTGATTGATTGGTAGATAGATAGATAGATTGATTGATTGATAGATTAATAAAAAGTTTGATAGATAGATTGATAGAAAGATAGAATGAAAGATAGATAGAAGAAAAGATAGACAAATAGAAAAACATATAGATAGATAGATGGATAAATATATATAAAGATAGATAATTAGATATTAGATAATTAGATAGATTATTAGACAAAGAGATAAATATATAGATAGATAGATAAATAAATAGATTGATTGATTGACTGTTAGATTGATTTATTGATTTACTGATAGATAAATAGAATGATAGATAGAGTAATAGATAGACAGATAGATATATAGACAAATAGATAGATAGATAGACAGACAAATAGATAGATATATAGATAGATTGATTGATAGACAGATATATATATATATATATATATATATATATATATGCGTGTGTGTGTGTGTGTGTGTAGATATATATATTGATAGATAGATTGACAAAAAGATTTAAAGAAAGATAGATATACAGATAGATTATTAGATATATAGATAGAATGATAGATAGATAGATAATTAGATAAATAGAGAGATAAAAAGATAGATAAGAAGATAGATAAAAAGATAGATAAATAGATAGATAAAAAGATAGATAGACATATAGATAAACAAATAGATAAACAGAAAGATAGATAGATATATTGATAAAAAGATAGATAGATAGATATACAGATAGAAATTTTGATGGATAGATTAATAGATTGATTGATTTAAAGATTGATAGACAGATAGATTGATTGATTGATAAATAGATTTATAGATAGATTGAAAAACAAAAAGATTGAAAGATAGATAAATAGATATATAGATAGAGTCTTATATAGGTTTTTAGACAAATAGATAAATATATATATAGATATATAGATAGAAGAATAAATAGATAGATAGAAAGATAGATAGATAGATAGATAGATAGATACTTATATAGATAGATAGATAGATACAAAGATAGTTAAATAGATAGATTAATAGACTGATAGATATATAGATAGATAAACTTATATATAGATGATAAGATAGACAGATATATAGACAAATATATTGATAGATAAATAAATAGATATATAAATAAATAGATAGATAGTTAGATAGATAGATATGTTGATAGATAGATAGATAGACGGATAGATAAACAAATAGATAGACAAATAGAGATGATATATAGATAGAAAGATAGATACATGGATACATAGAGAGATTGATAGAAAAATTTATAGACAAATAGTTAAAAAGGTAGATAGATAGATAGATAGGTAGATAGATAGATAAAGTGAGATAGAGATAGATAGATAGATGTACATATAGATATATAAAAATATCGACAGATAGAAAGACACATAGATAGATTGTTAGATTGATGTATCTATATTCCTATCTACATTTCTACCTATCTCTCTACCTATCTTTGTATCTATATATTTATCTATCTATCTTTCTTTCTTTATTTCTATTGATATGTTTTTCTATATAGTAGTATAAATCTTTACCTATCTATATGTATATCTGTCTTATTGTATATATGTCTATCTATCTAGTTGTCTATCTAATATGTGTATATATATATTTCTATCTATTCGCATATTTGTAGGTCAATCTACTTGTGTATCTATTTATATATCTAACAATCTATCGATCGATCTATCTATATATTTATATATCATTCTATCTAACTATATATCTATCTATATATCTATCTATATATCTATCTATATATCTATCTATATATCTATTTATATCTTTGTCTATCTATCTTTCTTTATTTATTTTTTTGTTTATTTATATATATATATATATCAATTTATCTACCTATATATCTTTTTATCTATCAATTTCTCTATCTATATATTTACCTATCTTTCTAACTATTTATCTTTATGTCTATCTATCTGTCTATCTGTCTGTCTGTCTGTCTGTCTATATATCTATCTGTCTATCTATCTACTATATATATATATATATCTATGTATATTCTATATATCTATATATATTATAGCTATCATTCTATCTATTTTTATCTATCTATATACCAATCTCCCTATCAATCAATCTAGCTATTTATCATCAGTCTATGTGTCTTTCTTTCTATATATCAATATGGTTTGTCTATTTATTTGTCTTTCTTTATATATATATATCTATCTTTCTATCTTTCTATCAGTCTATTTGTATGTTTATCTATTTATTTATATGTCTACCTATATATATATATATATATCTCTTTCTCTCTATCAAAATATCTTTCTATCAATCTATCTAGTTATCTATCTATCTATTTATATATCAATATTGCTATCTATCTATCTATCTTCTTATCTAGTAATCTATCTATCTACCTATATATCTCTAAACCTATCTACATTTCTACCTATCAATCTACTTATATTTCTATCTATCTAGTTATCTATATGTCTATCTATCTATTTATCTATATGTTTATCTATATAGTTGTATAAATCTCTACCTACCTACCTATATGTCTGTCTAATTGTATATATGTCCTATCTATCTTGTTTTCTATCTATATGTGTATATATATATATTTATCTATCTGTCTATTTGTAGGTCTATCTACTTGTATATCTATTTATATATCTATCTATCTTTCTCTACTACCTATCTATTTTTTATCTTTCTGTATTTCTTTCTTTATTTTATCTATATATCTATCTATCTAACTATTTATCTATCTGTATGTAT
Source organism: Sapria himalayana (assembly GCA_029783825.1). Classification (NCBI taxonomy): domain Eukaryota; kingdom Viridiplantae; phylum Streptophyta; class Magnoliopsida; order Malpighiales; family Rafflesiaceae; genus Sapria; species Sapria himalayana. The sequence continues at coordinate 4,247 of JAREIK010003641.1, read as the reverse complement.
ATATATATATATATATATATATATATATATATATATATATATATATATATATATATCTATCTATCTATCTATCTACAATATATATATATATATATATATATATATATATATATATATATATATCCATTTATATATGTAAAATTTTATATGTCTATCTATACATATAGCTATCTATATATATATTTATATCTATCTATTTATCTATCGATCTACCTATTTTCTTTCTATCAATCTATCTATTTATCTATTTGTCAATGTGTCTATCTATCTATTTGTATGTTTATCTATCAATTTATATGTCGACCTATATATATATATAAATATATAAATATATATATATATATATATATATATGTATATATGTATATATATCTTTCTATCTATCAATTTGTATGTCTATCTATTTATCTATATATATGTCTATATATATATATATCTTAATATTATCTATCAATCATTCTAGTTATTAATCTATCTATTTATTTATCTATCTTGCTATCTATCTATATTCTTATCTAGTTATCTATCTATCTTCCTATATATCTATAAACCTTCTACATTTCTACCTATCTATCTACCAATCTATCTATCTATTGATTTATCTATCTATCTATTTATCTATATGTTTATCTATTTAGTTGTATAAATTTGTACCTATCTATCTATCTATCTGTCTGTCTGTCTGTCTGTCTCAATGAATATATGTCTATCTATATAGTTATCTATCTAATATGTATATATATATTTCTATCTAGCTATCTATTTATAGGTCTATCTACGTGTCTATCTATTTATAATATCTTTATATCTAGCTATCGGATCTATTCGTAGTGGGGGAGTCCTATATTTCTATCAATCTAACGATATAGCAGTCTATCTATCGATCTATATGTAATTTTCCTATCTGTCTATCAACTACTATCTACTAATATTATAATGTGTATGTATACACACACACACACCAAAACAACATATATTTAGCTATGTTTATTTCTATATATCATATCTAACATTATGCTAAAGAAATCTTCTATCTAATCTATCGATCTACCTATCTCACTATCTAATCAATCGTATCTAATTTGTATATCTCTCTATGTGTCTATCTATCTAGCTATCGAGAATGTTGTCAATTTAGTTGTCTTTCTTTATATATATCTAATCTGTATGTATGTGTAATCTATCTATATATAATATATCCTACACAAACACGACACACACATATAATATATATATCTATCTCTATCTATCTTTCTATCTAAATATCTTTCTAACAATCTATCTATTTATCAATCTATCTATTTATTATTCTTTCTTGCTATCTAGCTTCTTATCTATTTATTTTATCTATCTTCCTATATATCTATAAAGCTATCTACATTTCTACCTACCTAACTATCTATCTATCTATTTATCTATCTATCTATCTATGTATATGTTTATCAATATAGTAGTATAACTTTTTACCTATCTATTTGTCTATCTGTCTATCTATATATAGTTCTTTATGTCTAATCTATCTATAGTGCTTTATGTCTATCTATCTAGTTGTCTACCTAATATGTATACATTATATTTCTATCTATCGGTCTATTTATAGGTCTGATCTACTTGTCTATTTATTTAATAATCTATAGATCTATCTATCAAAACTATATAACTATACAATCTATATAATATGTAATTATCTATCTATCTTTCTTTCTTTCTATATATCTATATAATTATCTATCTATTTATCAATCAATCTATCTATCGTTTGTCAATGTGTCTATCTATCTATTTGTATGGTTATCTATCTATTTATATGTCACCTATATATATATATATGTATATATAAATCTTTATATCTATCAATTTGTATGTATATCTATTTATCTATATATATGTCTACATATTATATATATATATATCTCTCTCTCTATCTATCTTTCTATCTAAATATCTTTCTAACAATCTATCTATTTATCAATCTATAATTTATTTATCTTTCTTGCTATCTATCTTCTTATCTATTTATTTATCTATCTTCCTATATTCTATAAAGCTATCTACATTTCTACCTACCTAACTATCTATCTATCTATCTATTTATCTATCTATCTATATATTTATATGTTTATCAATATAGTAGTATAACTTTTTACCTATCTATCTGTCTATCTGTCTATCTATCTATATGTCTTTATGTCTATCTAATATATATACAATTATATTTCTATCTATCTGTCTATTTGTAGGTCTATCTACTTGTCTATTTATTTATATATCTATATATCTATCTATCAAACTATATAACTATCAATCTATTTTATATGTAATTATCTATCTATCTTTCTATATATCTATATAATTATCTATCTATTTATCCATCTATCTATCTGTTTACCTGTCTATCTATCTATCTAACTATCTATCTATCAATCTATCAATCTATCAATCTATCAATCTATCAATTTATCAATCTATCAATCTATCAATCTATCTATCTATATGTCTATCTATCTATTTATCATTCTATTAATCAATCTATCTATCTATCATCTATCAATCAATCAATCTATGTATTTTTATCTATCTCTCTCTCTCTATCTATCTATCGATATATCTATATGTCTATATGTCTATCTATATATATCTTTATATGACTTTTTTTCTAGTTGTTTATCTATATATATATATATATATATCTATCTATCTATCTAATTATGTATCTTTCTTCTTTCTAATTATGGTCCTTTTTATCTATATATCTATGTGTGTGTGTGTGTATATATATTATATATATCTTTCTTTTTGTTTCTATCTATTATTCTATCTATATTTCTATATATCTTTCTATTTATCTATTTATATATCTATTTATCTTTCATTCTTTTTTTGGATCTATTTATCTATCTATCTATATATATGACTATTATATATAATCTATCTATATATCTATCCACCTTCCTATCTATCTATTTATCAAAAAATGCATCTATCTATCTTACTATGTTCTATATATCTATTGTCTATCTATCTATCTAACTATCTATCTATTTATATATTTGTATATCATTATAGCTATTTATCTGTCTTTCTATCTAACTATCTATCTATGTTTCTATTTGTTTATATGTCTATCTGTCTATGTATCTAAATATATATCATTCTATCTTTCTTTATGTCAATCTATCTATTTATTGTCTATCTCTCTATCTATATCTTGTTTCTTTATCTATCTATCTACCTCTCTATTTATCTTTCTATCTATCTATTAATCTTTTAATATATCTATATATCAATCTATCTATTAAACTATCCATCAATTTATCAATCAATCTATCTGTAAATCTATCTATTAATATGTATAATAATCAGATTATAAATATATCAATCAATCTATCTACATCTATTTGTGTTTCTGCCTGTTTTTATATCTTTACATCATTTGGTCTTTCATTCGGTTGTGTATCTATCTATCTATCTATTTGTTTATCTATTTGTTTATCTATATGTCTATCTATTGGACTATCAAACTATCTATTATATCTATATATCTGTCTCTATATCATCTGTCTAACTATCTATCTATTTTAATGTTTATTTATATATCTATTTTTGTCTAATAATCATTCTATTATCTCACTAATAATCTATCGATCTATCTTTCTATATATATGTCTATCAAAAATTCTATCTATATATATGTCCATCTATCTGTCTATCAAACTATCTATCATTATGTCTATCAATCTTTCTATCAATCTTTCTATCAATCTATCTAACAAACTAACTATTAATCTTTCTTTCAATATGTCTATCAATCTGTCTATCAATATATCTATTTATCTATCTATCTATCTATTGTTTTAATGTCTATCTATTTATCTATCTCTCGATCTAATTATCTTTCTATCTATCAGTTTAAAAATCTATCTATCTATATTTCTGAATATCTTTTGATCTATCTATCTATCATTATCATTATCTATCTATCTATTCATCTATCTATCTATCTATCTATTTATCAATCAATCTATCAATCTTTCTATAAAACTATAAATCAATCTATTTATCAATCTTTCTATCTATCAAACAATCTATATGTCTATCTATCTATTTTTATAACTATCTCTATCTTTCTATATATCTATCAATATAATCTATCTCTTTATCGATCTGTCTATCCATATATCTATATATCTAACTAATTTTCTATCAATCAATCTATTAATCATCTATCTATCTCTCTATCTATCCAT
>JAREIK010003640.1:152071-184838 GCA_029783825.1 Sapria himalayana | reverse complement strand
AAATAAATAAAGAGTGAGACAAATATAATTTTAATAATTTATTTTTAATCAAAAATAAATATAAGCTTATAAAAAGAAGTATAAATTTAAAAATAAAAAATTATAATTTAGTAATATATTTACTTTGATTTTGTAACATTATAGGTTTTGCATTTATATTTTAATTGCTATCAATCTTATTAATAAGAGTTTCTTAATTTATTTTTTGATCATTATTATAATATATATCAATAAAATTACTTATATTTAATTTAAATGTCTTATAATATTAAGATTATTATAACTAAATATTATTGCTTAGCTTCTGAATCATTTTAATATTTGTAATTATATTTTAAATGATATAGCTTATTAATATAAATTATTAATTTATTTTTGATCATTATTAGATATTTATCAATAAAATATCAAAAAATAAAAAAAATATTTTTGTTGATATTTTTTTTAAAATAACCTATAAACCACTAAATGCATACATAGTTAAATCAATAAACTCCTAAACCCCATAATGCCAAAAATACATAAACTATTAAACCGCTATATACTACATAATAATTAATAATCTAATTTTTAATTCAATTTATTATAATTTTAAATATTCATTTAATTATTTATTATTTTTATTTTATAGAAACATTTATTACAAAATAAATTATGATGCGAAAAATATAATTTAAAAAGTATATATGCTTATAAAAGAAGTAAAAAATTATAGAATTAAAATTATTATCCAGAATACATTTTACTATAATTTTGAATCAATTTGGGTTTTGTAATTATTTTTTAAATTAAATCTATATTATTATCAATAGTTTATAAATTTAATTTTGATCATTATTATAATATATATAAAATTGTTTAATTGAATTTATGATATATAATTATTTATTATTATAACTAGTATTGTATTCACATTTCACAAAATTATTATTATATTTTCAAAGGTTATACCTATTAAAATGAGAAAAAATTATAGCAAATTTTTTTGATATTTTATTTCTTTAAATAAAACGTATAAACCACTAAAGCTAAAAACATAAATCTCTAAATCCTAAATGAAAAAACCTCGAAATACTTAAACCATTAAACTGGTATATGGTAATAATAAATCATAAATATCATTTTAAATTTTATTCAGAATAATTTAAAATTTTTATTTTAATTATTTATCAGTTTATTTTTATAAAAATATTAATTACAAATAAATTATTAGTGAGATAGATCTAATTTAAATTAAAATAGTATCCCTAAATTATTATATAGTAATATATTTTGCTTTGCTTCTGAATCATTTTAGGTTTTGTATTATATTTTTATTAATATCTATCTAATTAATATAGATTTTTAATTTATTTTTTGATCATTATTATAATATTTATCAATAAAATTGTTTATATTGAATTTACATGATATATAATTATAAAGATTATTATAACTAAATATTATATATACATTTGAAAATAATTTAAAAATTATTATATTTTTAAAAGTACATTTGAAAATTATTAATATCATGTAAATCACAAAAATAACTAAATATTATTATATACATTTTAAAGGTACATTTTTAAAGGTACATTTTTTGATCATTATTGTATATACATTTGAAAATTATTATAACTAAATATTATATAATAATTTAAAAATTATTATATATACATTTGAAAATCACAAAAATAATTTTTTTGTGATTTTATTGTTTATATAAAACCTAAAAACTACAAAATGCCTAAACACTTAAATCATTAAACTCCAAAACCCCAAAACCCTTAAATACTTAAACATTTAAACAATCTTTAAAGGTTTAAGTATTTATAAATAATATATAAATATCTATCAATAAATAATAGTTACTTACAAGATTTTTTGATCATTATTATATTTATATTTATATTTAGTTTATTAATATCTATCAATAAAATTATTTATTTTAAATTAACATGATATATAATTATTAAGTTTATTATAACTAAATATTGTATTCAAATTTGAAAAAAATTTAAAAAATTTATAAAAAATATGAAAATTTTTTTTTTGTTATTTCATTATTTAAATAAAACATACAAACTACTAAATGTATAAATACTTAAATCACTAAACTTCTAAACTCCTAAATACTTAAACCATTAAACCGGTATACCCTAAATAATTAATCATAAATCTAATTTTTATTTGTATTCATTATAATTTTAATATTGATTTTAATTATGTATTAGTTTATTTTTATTGAAATATTAATTGCAAAATAAAATTATGAATGAGACAAATATAATTTAAATAACTTATCTTCATCTAAAAAATTTATAAGCTTATAAAAAGAAACAAAAATTTAAAAATAAAAAATTATTATTTAGTATTATATTTTACTTTGATTTTGAATCGTTTTAGGTTTTGCAAATCTATTTTAATTAATATCTATCTTATTAATAATAGTTTATTAATCTATTTTATGATAAGTATTATAATATTGATCAATAAAATTATTTATATTTAATTTACATGATATTTAATTTGTATGATTATTATAATTAAATATTGTATTAACATTTGAAAAAAAATTAAAAATTATCATATTTTAAATGGTTATATCCTTGAAAATGAGAAAAAATCATAAAAATAATTTTTTTGTTATTTAATTATTTAAATAAAACCTATAAACTACAAAATACCTAAATACTTAAATTACTAAACTTCTAAACCTTGATACTGCTGCACCACACACACATAGCGACGGACCACGGTACACACGTGTACATATTATTGTCCATTTTGGTGTAGCATTTAGAGAGGCCAGCAAGTCCTGGAAGCAACCAGAAGTATGGGCCATCAGCTTGTAGAGGGCCCCACTAGCAAGACGGGATTATAACATTCAGAAAACTGGCGAGACCGAGCAAAGTGGTCGGGAGTAAACCCACGAGTAGGTAGGAGTGGGTCCCACTAGCCCTATCAGGCAGAATAGAGCGCCACCCAACCATCGCCCAACAGGAGTAGCGGGTAATCCATGCTTAATTGGAGAGCCGGAAAAATTTGAAGCATCACTAAGTAATGCCAGTAAGCAATGGAGTCCAGACCAGCCACACGGGAGTAATATATTCAAACTTGTAGAGATGGATCATGACATACTCACACACACAATCTTGTCTGTTCTCTATGTAGCATGCAATGAGTGCAACAAGAACAATGAGTATCTCTAAGTGGGGCCCACTATGCATTTTGTAAATACACATTAGGCGATATTGCACTTCCTGGAGCAGAAGACCCATCTTTATAGCATATTGTAATTTTACTTGTATTCTAGCTTTGTTGTACCCGTAGATAATTAGACTATGAGATGGACCTCATCACACATGCACACCCATGCATGCAAATTTTTTGATATTTTGTCGCTGCAACATATAGCCACTTCTTGGAGCTTGAGGAGGAAGCATTCTAACCCAAGATATACTCTTTTGAGGATCAATTGAGCAAAAAACAATGTTGAATTCAGAGGTGAGAATGAATTGACAAAGTGTCATAGATATGGACTTGTTGATTTATGGGTATTCAGTTTTACATGTATTCCATTGCATAGCAATGACATAGGCAAACGCTAGATGCTGTGTGTCACACACTTGCACAATCTTATATTTTCATAGTTTTAATATGGTACATCATTTAGGTTCCTCCAAAAGGCTTTCAAAAATCCAATTGGAAAGGACGCAGTGCGCATAATGACTCAATGCCAACTCTGAAGTAGGGGAATGCCAAGTGATTTTAGTCGTATTCGTATGCTTGGAATTATTAGGCATTATGTTTTTTTTATGTATTTTATGCATAGAATCATTAAGGTGCATAGCATTTGGTGGGCCGGCCTTAATTAGTCAGCTTTTTAGTCTCTTGTAAGTTGTGTGCCTAAATGATAAATAAAGTGTGTATTTTGCAAAAAAAAACAAAAAAAAACCATAAACCCTAAACTTTAAATCCTAAACCTTAAACCATAAACTATAAGCCTAACCCATAACCCCTAAATCATAAATCTCATGTTTTGCACTTTTATAATCAAATGACTAAGTGTTAAATTTAAATTGAAATTCACAACTTTTAGGAATGTCACAGATTTATCTTTTTGTATATGTAACACAAAGTCATGACTCAAGGGGTGAGTTATGGATTCACTCTCTTTCTTGCTTTAGATTATTTTAGCATTAACAATGGTCATGATTGTATATTTTGTCCCTAGAACAAAAAATCATATCGATTAGAATATGCAATAACTTGTGTCTCACTGTTGAACATATTGTTATGGCACTAAGAATGATCATGAATACATATTTAATCACTATAATACTAGGTCATAGTATTGGATATGACCATAGCTTGTGCATTTTATCTTTATATTGCAAAGTCATTGCACTAGGAATGATTGTAACTTTGGACATTCCTCAAGAGAAAAAGTCATGACCTTAGAAATAGTTAAAGCTCGAATACTACTCTTTATAACTTTCTATAGCTAAAATTATTAGGATTGAAAATATCACTATGGCTTTTTCCTTTGATTTGTGAACTCAAGTGTCAATATGCAAAACTAATATTTTGAGCAATGATTAAAACCTTTTATACATTCGAATATGGTTTATTTACACCTTTTTGGGTATTGTGAGCTTGTATACATAACTCATTTAATATTAAAAGAAATGAATGATACTTTTAATATCCATGAGGATATAAAAAAAGGCTTAGACATGCCAATAAAATAAATTTTTTGATTCTTGATTGAAAGCGAGCCCATACTTCTTGCCCTGCTCAAACTGCCCTTGGGCTAGTTTGTTCTAATCAGCTACAATGTAGTTATTTTTTTAGAGGAGAACTATGTTTTAAAAAAATTGCTTTGAGTGTGTGCATGAGAGATATTTTAGAAAAGATTACAATAATCAATATATAGAGCATCCTCAACAACTAGCTATTTCAACACATATGGGTACAACTTTGGTTAAGTCTGTTAGCGTACATGAGTCAAATTAGCTTTTGATAGCTTATTGATTAAACATCAAATATGATGAGACATAATAGAGATAAAGTAAAAGCTCCTATTATTTTGGTTAGAGCTTTAGCAATCATTCTAGAGATGAGTGAGGAAGAAAATAACTTATTTTAATTATTCAGTATAATTTTAATTTTTATTTTAATTATTAATCAGTTTATTTTTTAGAAATATTAATTACAAAATAAATTTTTAGTGAGACAGATCTAATTTAAATTAAACCGGTATATCCTAAATAATAAAGAATAAATCTCATTTTTTGTTCATTTTAATTTTAAATATTCAAATTTAATTATTTATTTGTTTATTTTTATATAAATATTAATTACAAAATAAATTATGAGTTACACAAATATAATTTATATAAATTATTTTTCTTCAAAATAATATAGATAAACTTTTTGAAAGAAAAAAAAATTCAAAACCAAAAATTAATATATAGTAATATATTTTTCTTTGCTTCTGAATCATTTTAGGTTTTGTAATTATATTATAATTGTTATCTATCTTTTTAATAATAGATTATTAATTTATTTTATGATCATTATTAGAATATTTATCAATAAAATAGTTTATTTTGAATTTATATGATATATAAATATAATGATTATTATAACTAAATATTGAATTCACTTTTGAAAAAAATTTAAAAATTATTATATTTTCCAAGGTTATAACCTTTGGAAATATCAAAAAATAATATAAATAAATTTTTTGTTTTTTTATTTTTTTAATAAAACCTATAAACTACTTAATGCATACATAGTTAAATAAGTAAACTCCTAGATCCCGTAATGCCTAAATACAGTAACCATTAAACTGATATATAATACATAATAAATAATAAATCTAATTTTTATTTCTATTTTTTATAATTTTAAATATTCATTTTTATTATTTATTTGTTTATTTTTATAGAAATATTTATTACAAAATAAATTATGAGTGCGACAAATATAATTTAAATAATTTATTTTTAATGAAATAATATATATACGCATATAAAAGAAGTAAAAATTTAAAAATTTAAAAATTTAAAATTATTCACCTGTAATATATTTTAGTTTAATTTTTAATCAATTTGTATTTTCTAAATATTTTTTAATTAATTTCTATTTTTTTATTAATAGTTTATTAATTTAATTTTTGATCATTATTATAATATCTATCAATAAAATTGTTTATATTGAATTTATATGATATATAAATTTTATTATCATAACTAAATATAGTATTCACATTTAAAAAAAATTAAAAATTGTTATATTTTCAAAGGTTATAACCTTCAAAAATGAGAAAAAATAAAAAAAATAATTTTTTTGTTATATCATTGTTTAAATAAAACTTATAAACCATTAAATACCTAAACACATAAATCTCTAAACTCCTAAACCCCGAAGCCCCTAAATACTTAAAACTTTAAATTCAAAAAATATATATAATTTAAACCATTAAATACATTAAATATAAGTTAAATAATTTATTGAAATATTAATTACAAAATAAATTATGAGTGATACAAATATAATTTAAAAAATTTTTTTTATCAAAAAAAATATAATCTTATAAAATGAGGCAAAAACTGAAAAACAATAATTTTTATTTAGTAATAAATTTACTTTGATTTTTAATAATTTTAGTTTTTGTATTTAAATTTTAATTTATATCTATTATATTAATAATAGTTTATTAATTTATTTTTTGATAATTGATATAATATCTATAAATAAAATTGTTTATATTTAGTTTATATTATATATTGTTATAATAATTATTATTACTAAATATTGTATTCACATTTTTAAAAAATTTTAAAATTATTATCATTTCAAAGGTTATAATCTTTGAAAATTTGAAAAAATATCTAAAATAATTTATTTGTTATTTCATTGTTTAAATAAAACCTATAAACCACTAAATGCATAAATACTTAAATGAATAACTTCTAAATCTCGAAAACCCTAAATAGATAATTTTTTTAATCAGATATATCCTAAATAATAAACAATAAATCTCATTTTTATTTTTTTCAATATAATTTTAAATATTCATTTTAATTATTTATTTGTTTATTTTTATATAAATATTAATTACAAAATAAATTATGAGTTAGACAATTATAATTTATATAAATTATTTTTCATCTAAAAAAATATAGATAAGCTTATTAAAATAAAAAAAATTAAAACAAAAAATTATTATATAATAATATAATTTACTTTGCTTATGAATCATTATTGGTTTTGTAATTATATTTTAATTAATATCTATCTTATTAATAATAGATTATTCATTTATTTTTTGATCATTATTAGAATATTTATCATTAAAATTATTTATATTGAATTTATATGATATATAAATATAATGATTATTATAACTAAATTTTGAATTCACTTTCGAATAAAATTTTACAATTATCATATTTTCAAAGATTATAACCTTAGAAAATGGAAAAAATTAAAATTTTTTTTTGATATTTCATTGTTTAAATAAAACCTATAAACCACTAAATGCCTAAACACTTAAATCAATAATTCCTAATACTCTAAAACCCTAAATAATAAATAATAATCCTTTTAAACTGGTAACCCTAAATAATAAATAATAAATAATAAATCTCTATATTATTTTTTTGATTATAATTTCAAATATTTATTTTAATTATTTATTTGTTTATTTTTATATAAATATTAATTACAAAAAAAATTATAAGTTAGACAAATATAATTTATATAAATTATTTTTCTTTAAAATGAAAAATAATTTTTTTTAAAAGAAAACAAAATTTCTAAAAACAAATTATTATATAGTAATATATTTTGATTTCTTCTGAATCATTTTTATATAGTATTATATTTCTCATCTAAATATTATAATTTAATAATATATTTTGATTTGATTTTGAATCAATGTGTTATGTAAATATATTTTAATTATTATTTATATTATTAATATTAGTTTATTAATTTAATTTTTGATCATTATTATATATTTATCATTAAAATAGTTTATATTGAATTTATATGACATATAATTAGTAAGATTAATATAATTATAGATAGTTTTTACAAAAAAATAAACTGATAAATAATTAAAATAAATATTTAAAATTATACTGAATTAAAATTAATATGATATTTATTATTTATTATTAATGTATACTAGTTTAATGGTTTAAGTATTTAGATGGTTTGTTGTTTAGGAGTTTAGGAATTTATCTTTTTAGGCTTTTAGTGGTTTATAGGTTTTAATTAAAAAATAAAATAAAAAAATATTTATTTTTATTATTTTTTGATATTTTCAAAGGTTATAACCTTTCAAAATATAATAATTTTTCAATTTTTTTTAAAAAGTGAATATAATCTTTAGTTATAATAATCATTATATTTATATATCATATAAATTCAATATAAACAATTTTTTAGATAAATATTCTAATAATGATCAAAAAATAAATTAATAATCTATTATTAATAAGATAGATATCAATTAATATATAATTACAAAATCTAAAATGATTCAGAAGCAAAGCAAAATATATTGCTATATAATAATTTTTTGCTTTATAATTTTTTTTCGTTTAAAAAGTTTATCTATAATTTTTTGATGAAAAACAATTTAAATAAATTATATTTGTCTATCTCAATTTATTGTGTAATTAATATTTATATATAAATAAACAAATAAATAATTAAAATGAATATATAAAATTATAATGAAAAAAAAATGAGATTTATTATTTATTATTTAGAGATACCAATTTAATCTAAATTAGATTTGTCTCACTAATAATTTATTTTATAATTAATATTTCTATAAAATTAAATTGATAAATAATTAAAATAAAAATTTAAAATTATACGGAATAAAAATTAAAATGAGATTTATTATTTATTATTAATCTATACCAGTTTAATGGAATAAGTATTTAAAGGTTTTGTCATTTAGGAGTTTATTAATTTATGTTTTTAGGCTTTTAGTTGTTTATAGGTTTTATTTAAAAAATAAAATAACAATAAATATATTTTTATTATTTTTTAATATTTTCAAATGTTATAACCTTTCAAAATATAATAATTTTTAAATTTTTTTTAAAAGTGAATACAATCTTTAGTTATAATAATAATTATATTTCTATATCATATAAATTCAATATAAACAATTTTATTGATAAATATTCTAATAATGATCAAAAAATATATTAATAATCTATTATTAATAATATAGATTTCAATAAAAAAAAGATAGATATCAATTAAAATATAATCATAAAACCTAAAATGATTCAGAATCAAAGCAAAATATATTACTATATAATAATTTTTTGTTTAGAAATGTTTTTTACTTTTAAAAAGTTTATTTATAATTTTTGTTGAAAAATAATATATATAAATTATATTTGTCTAACTCAATTTATTTTGTAATTAATATTTATATATAAATAAACAAATAAATAATTAAAATGAAAGTTTAAAATTATTATGAAAAAAAAATAACATTTATTTTTTATTATTTAGGGATACTGGTTTAATTTAAATTAGATCTGTCTCACTAAAATTTATTTTGTAATTAATATATCTATAAAAATAAACTGATAAATAATTAAAATAAAAATTTAAAATTATACTGAATAAAAATTAAAATGAGATTTAGGATTTATTATTAATGTATAACAGTTTAATGGTTTAAGTATTTAGAGGTTTTGTCATTAGGAGTTTAGCGATTTATGTTTTTAGGCTTTTAGTGGTTTATATGTTTTATATAAAAAAATAAAATACAAAAAAAATTATTATAATTTGTTATCATTTTCATAGGTTATAACCTTTGAAAATATAATAATATTTACAGTTTTTTGAAATGTTAATACAATATTTAGTTATAATAATATTAATAATTATATATCATATAAATTCAATATAAATAATTTTATTGATAGATAATATAAAAATGATCAAAAATTAAATTAATAAACTATTAATAAAAAGATAGATATTAATTAAAAAATATTTACAAAACCCAATTTGATTAAAAATTAAAGTAAAATATATTACTGAATAATAATTTTTAATTTTTAAATTTTTACTTCTTTTATAAGCGAATATTTTTTTTATTAAAAAAATATTAATTAAATTATATTTGTCGAACTCATACTTTATTTTGTAATAAATATTTCTATAAAAATAAACTAATAAATAATTAAAATGAATATTTAAAATTATAATAAATAGAAATAAAAATTAGATTTATTAATTATTAAGTAGTATATAGAAGTTTAATGGTTTATGTATTTTGGCATTACGGAATTTAAAAGTTTACTAATTTAACTGTGTATGCATTTAGTGGTTTATAGTTTTTATTTATAAAATAAAATAAAAAAAATTATTTTTATTATTTTTTGATATTTTCAAAGGTTATATAACCTTTGAAAATAATAAAATTTTTAAATTTTTTTCAAAAAGTGAGTAAATATTTATTTATAATAATCATTATAATTATATATCATATAAATTCAATATAAACAATTTTATTGATAGATATTCTAATAATTATCAAAAAATAAATTAAAAATATATTATGAATAACATTGATATTACTTAAAATATAATATCAAAACCTAAAATGATTCAAAATCAAAGCAAAATATATTACTTAATAATAATAATTTGTTTTAAAATTTTTATTCTTTTTATAAGCTTATCTCTTTTTTGATGAAAAATAATTTTTATAAATTATATATTTTACTCATTATTTATTTTATATTTAATATATATATATATAGATAAAAAACTAAAGAATCAAAATAAATTATTTAAATTATAATGAAAACAAATAAAAAAAGATTTATTAATTATTATTTAGGGTATACCGGTTTAAAGGATTATCTATATAGGGATATTGGGATTTTGTAGTTTAGTGATATATGTCTTTAAGAATTTAGTGGTTTAAAGGTTTTATTTAAACAATAAAAGAAAAAAATATATATTTTTTTATTTTTTCACATGTTAATAGGTTATAATCTTTGAAAATATAATAATTTTAAAAATTTTTTCAGAAGTGAATATATTATTTAGTTATTATAATTATTAAATATATATATCATATAAATTCAATATAAACATTTTTATTGATAAATATTATAATAATGATAAAAAATAAATTAATAAGTTAGATATCAATTAAAAAATAATTACAAAACATAAAATGATTCAGAAACAAAGCAAAATATATTACTATATAATAATTTTTTGTTTTTAGTTTTTACTTTTTTTAATTAGTTTTTCTATATTTATTTGTTGAAAAATAATTTATATAAATTACATTTGTTTAACTCATAATTTATTTTTTAATTAATATTTATATAAAAATAAACATATAAATAATTAAAATGAATATTTAAAATTATAATGAAAAAAAATGAGATATATTATTTATTATTTAGAGCATACTGGTTTAATTTAAATTATATATGTCTCACTAATAAATTTTTTTGTAATTAATATTTCTATAAAAATAAATTGATAAATAATTAAAATAAAAATATTAAATTATACTTAATAAAAATTAAATTGAGATTTATGATTTATTATTAATGTATACCAATTTAATGGTTTAAGTATTTAATGGTTTTGTCGTTTAAAAGTTTAGCAATTTATGTTTTTAGGCATTTAGTGGTTTATAGGTTTTATTTAAATAATGAAATAACAATAAATTTATTATTAATATTTTTTTCAAATTTTCAAAAGTTATAACATTTGAAAATATAATAATTTTAAAATTTTTTAAAAATGTTCATACAATATTTAGTAATAATTATTATTATAACTATATATAATATCAAATATATATAAACAATTTTATTGATAGATATTATATCAATTATCAAAAAATAAATTAATAAACTATTATTAATATGATAGATATAAATTAAAATATAATTAAAAAAACCTAAAATGATTCAAAATCGAAGTAATATTTATTACTAAATAATAATTTTTTTAGTTTTTGCATCATTTTATAAGCTTATATATTTTTTTGATGAAAAATATATTATTTAAATTATATTTGTATCACTCATAATTTATTTTGTAATTAATATTTATAAAATTATTTAAATTATATTTTAGGATTACGAGTTTAAAGGTTTAAGTATTTAGGGGGATCTGGATTTAGGAGTTTAGAGATTTATGTATTTAGGCACTTAATGGTTTATAAGTTTTATTTAAACAATTATATAACAAAAAATATATTTTTGTTATCTTTTGTCATTTTTGAAGGTTATAACCTTTGAAAATATAATAATTATTAAATTTTTTTTATATGTGAATACTATATTTAGTTATGATAATCTTAATAATTATATATCATGTAAATTCAATTTAAATAATTATATTTATAAATATTATATTAATGATCAAAAAAGAAATTAATAAACTATTATTAAAATGAAAGATAAATTTAAAATATATTTGCAAAACGTAAATTATTCAAAATCAAAATAAAATATATTACTAAATAATAAATTTTTTGATGTTTTGCTTCTTTTTATAAGTTTATATTTTTTTATTAAGAGTAAAATATTTAAATTATATTTGTATTCCTCATAATTTATTTTTAATTTATAATTCTATAAAAATAAACTTATAAATAATAAAAATGAATATTTAAAACTATAATGAATACAAATAAAATACATATTTATAATTTATTATTTAGGATATAATAGTTTAATGGTTTAAATATATAGGTGTTTTGGGGTTTAGTGATTTAAGTGTTTAGGCCTTTAGTGATTTATACTTTTTATTGAAAGAATGAAAAAAAAAATTAATTTTTTGATTTTTTTTTAATTTTTAAAGGTTAACCTTTGAAAATATAATAATTTTTAATTTTTTTTAAATGTAAATATAATATTTAGTAATAATAATCTTAATAATTATATATAATGTAGACTGAATATAAATAATTTAATTAATACATATTATAATAAAGATCAATAAAAAATTTATAAATTATTATTAATAAGAATGATATAAATTAAAATATAATTGCAAAATCTAAAATGATTCAAAAAATAAATAAAATATATTAATAAATAATAAATTTTTGTTTTTAAAATTTTGCCTCTATTAATAAGGATATATATTTTTTTTGATGAAAAATAAATTATTTAAATTAGATCCATCTCACTAATAATTTATTTTGTAATTAATATTTCTATAAAAATAAACTGATAAATAATTAAAATAAAAATTTAAAATTTTCCTTAATAAAAATTAAATTGAGATTTATGATTTTTTATTAATGTACACCTATTTAATGGTTTAAGTATTTAAAGGTTTTTTCATTTAGGAGTTTAGCAATTTATGTTTTTAGGCATTTAGTGGTTTATAGGTTTAATTAAAAGAATAAATTAACAAAAAAAATTATAATTTTTTCTCATTTTCATATGTTATAACCTTTGAAAATATAATAATATTTAAAATTTTTTGAAATGTGAATACAATATTTAGTTATTTTAATATTAATAATTATATACCATATAATTCAATATAAACAATTTTATAGATAGATAATATAATAATGATCAAAAATTAAATTAATAAACTATTAATAATAAAATAGATATTAATTAAAAAATATTTACAAAACCCAAATCGATTGAAGATTAAACTAAAATATAATACTGAATAATAATTTTTAATTTTTAAATTTTTACTTCTTTTATAACCGTCTATATTTTTTTGATTAAAAATAAATTATTTAAATTATATTTGTCGCACTCATAATTTATATTGCAATAAATATTTTATAAAAATAAACTAATAAATAATAAAATCAATATTTAAAATTATAATAAATAAAATAAAAATTAGATTTATTAAATATTAAGTAGTATATAGCGGTTTAATGGTTTATGTATTTAGGAGTTTACTTATATAACTATATATGCATTTAGTGGTTTATATATTTTATTTTAAAAATAAAATACCAAAATATTAATTTTTGTTTTATTTTGATATTTTCAAAGGTTATAACCTTTAAAAATATAATAATTTTAAAACTTTTTTCAAAAGTGAATATAATATTTAGTTATAATAATTATTAAATTTATATATCATATAAATTGAATATAAACATTTTTATTGATAAATATTCTAATAATGATCAAAAAATAAATTAATAATCTATTATTAATAAGATAGATATCAATTGAAATGTAATTACAAAACCTAAAATGATTCAGAAACAAAGCAAAATATATTACCATAAAATATTTTTTTTTTAATTTTCTTCTTATTTTATTAAATTTATCTATATTTTTTTGCGGAAAAATAATTTATATAAATTATATTTGGATAACTTATAATTTATTTGTTAATTAATATTTATATAAAAATTAACAAATAAATAATTAAAATGAATATTTAAAATTATAATGAAAAAAATAAAAATGACATTTATTATTTATTATTTAGGATATACATGTTTAAAAAATTTATCTATTTAGGGTTTTCGAGATTTAGAAGTTATTAATTTAAGTATTTAGGAATTTAATGGTTTATAGGTTTTATTCAAACAATGAAATAACAAAAAAATTATTTTTGATATTTTTTCAAATTTTCTTAGGTTATAACATTTGAAAATATAATAATTTTAAATTTTTTTAAAAATGTGAATACAATATTTAGTAATAATAAATATTATAACTATATATAATATAAAATAAATATAAACAATTTTATTAATAGATATTTTATAAATTATCAAAAAAATAAATTAATAAACTATTATTAATATGCTAGATATAAATTAAAATATAATTAAAAAACCTAAAATGATTTAAAATCAAAGTAAAATTTATTACTAAATAATAATTTTTTTGAGTTTTTGTATCATTATATAAGCTTATATGCTATTTTGATGAATAATATATTATTAAAATTATATTTGTCTCACTCATAATTTATTTTGTAATTAATATTTCTATAAATTATTTAAATTATATTTAAGGTTTATGAGTTTAAAGGTTTAAGTATTTATGGGCTTCGGGGTTTAGGTGTTTAGATATTTATGTATTTAGATATTTAATGGTTTATAAGTTTTATTTAAACAATGATATAACAAAAAAATTATTATTGATATTTTTTTTCATTTTTAAAGGTTATAAACTTTGAAAATATACCAATTTTTAAATATTTTATATATGTGAATACTATATTTAGTTATGATAATCTTAATAATTATATATCATGTAAATTTAATATAAATAATTATGTTGAAATATATTATATTAATGATCAAAAAATAAATTAATAAACTATTATTAATAATATAGATATTATTTTAAATATATTTGCAAAATGTAAATTTATTCAAAATCAAAGTAAAATATATTAAAAAATAATACTTTCTTTGATGTTTTGCTTCTTTTTATAAGTTTATATTTTTTGTTATTAAAAGTAAATTATTTAAATTATATTTGTCTTCCTCATAATTTATTTTTAATATATAATTCTATAAAAATAAACTAATAAATAATTAAAATGAATATTTAAAATAAAATGAATATAAATAAAATAGAGATTTATTATTTATTATTCAGGATATACTAGTTTAATGGTTTAAGTATTTTGGTGTTTTTGGGTTTAGTGATTTAAGTGTTTAGGCCTTTGTGATTTATAGTTTTTATTTAAAGAATGATAAAATAAAAAAATTTAATTTTTTGATTTTTTTTTAATTTTTGAGAGTTATAACCGTTGAAAATATACTAATTTTTAATTTTTTTAAATGTGAATATGATATTCAGGAATAATAATCTTAATAATTATATATAATTTAAACTCAATATAAATAATTTTGTAATAGATATTATAATAATGATCAATAAAAAATTAATAAACTATTATTAATAAGAATGATATAAATTAAAATATAATTGCAAAATCTAAAATGATTCTAAATAAAAATAAAATTTATTACTAAATAAAAAAATTTTGTTTTTAAAATTTTGCCTCTATTTATAAGGATATA
Organism: Sapria himalayana; assembly: GCA_029783825.1. Lineage (NCBI taxonomy): Eukaryota > Viridiplantae > Streptophyta > Magnoliopsida > Malpighiales > Rafflesiaceae > Sapria > Sapria himalayana. The sequence continues at coordinate 168,787 of JAREIK010003640.1, read as the reverse complement.
TATATTTTTTGATGAAAAATAAATTATTTAAATTATATCCATCTCACTAAATTTTATTTTATAATTAATATTTCTATAAAAATAAACTTATAAATAATTAAAATTTAAATATAAAATTACACTTAATAAAAATTAAATTGAGATTTATGATTTTTTATTAATGTACACATGTTTAATGGTCTAAGTATTTAGAGGTTTTGTTGTTTAGGAGTTTAGAAATTTATGTTTTTAGGCATTTAGTGGTTTATAGGTTTTATTTTAATATTAAAATAAAAAAAAATTTGTAATTTTTTCTCATTTTAATAGGTTATAACCTTTGAAAATATAATAATATTTAAAATTTTTTGAAATGTGAATACAATATTTAGTTATAATAATATTAATAATTATATATGATATAAATTCAATATAAACAATTTTATTGATAGATAATATAATAATGATCAAAATTTAAATTAATAAACTATTAATAAAAAGATTGATATTAATTAAAAAATATTTACAAATCCCAAATTGATTAAAAATTAAAGTAAAATATATTACTGGATAATAATTTTTAATATTTAAATTTTTACTTCTTTTATAAGCATATATTTTTTTTGATTAAAAATATATTAATTAAAGTATATATGTCGTACTCATAATTTTATTCTTCATAAATATTTCTATAGAAATCAACTAATAAATAATTAAAATGAATATTTAAAATTATAATAAATAGAAAAAAAATTAGATTTATTAATTATTAAGTAGTATATAGCAGTTTAATGGTTTATGTATTTAGGCATTATGAGGTTTACGAGTTTACTGATTTAACTTTATATGCATTTAGTAGGGCTGCTCACGGACTCGGAGATTCGGCACCCTACTCGAAGACTTGTCCCGAAAGAATCGGGACTGAGAAAATCCATTGACTTTGACTTTTCCCGTCCCATTCTGTCATGTAATTTTTTTTTTGGGATGGTGCTGGATCTTAAGCAATAACCATCCCGACAACCGTCTCGTCCTAAAAAACCTATACTAGAACTAGGAATATATATATATATATATAACATGACGATGCCACCAATTTTGTTTCTGCCCATCCAATTCTGACGCAGCTATTGCAGTTCCGAAGAGTTCCAGGCCTCCTCACGCCGTTCCAGCCGTGTTCAGTTAGGTCCACCCCTTGTCCATTGCACTTTTGGTTGCCTCCACCATGTCTCAGATGCCACCAGCCTTTTGGTTTGTTTTTCTGACGAGAATTGAGTTATTAATTATTATTATTATTATTATGTGTCTTAGTCAGTTTTATTGAGTATTGGGTGTGGTGTTGTGGTTGGGCCGAATGAGTGGGCCGAATATGTTATAGTCAGTTTTGTAGAGCTTGCTTGTTTGAAATATTTATATGTATTTATGCTTATCATATCATATTAATTAATGGCAATGCAGATGGCACAATCCAGCGGTAAACGAAAAATATAATAAATTCAAGATGATCACATTCCAAATGATCAAAGTACTGGTAAATCCAATCATCATCCTTTCACGAACCCTCCTATTGTTACCGCAGGTTCTTCAATTCCAATTGTAAAAGAAAGTCAAGGTACATATCAACCTCAAGCTCATAAAAAGTATAAGTCTGCTGTTTGGAAAACTTATGAGATATAAGTTGATTCAGAGGGAAATGAAACTGGTAGGGCAGCTTGTATATGGTGTAGGAAAGAATACTTGGCATAAAGTGATCAAGCTACTTCGGGTTAATGGAAATACTTTAGAAAGACTTGTAGAAATTTCCACACAAAAAAGAATTAATAGAAGCTCACAAAGGTAAAGACACGTCACAATCTTTGTTGACTTTCACTAAAGGTAATAGTTCAGAGGATAATAAATTAACTTGTTGGCAATTTGATGAACAACAAGTTAGGGAGGCTTTGGTGAAAATGATCATAAAAAATGAATTACCTTTTTGTTTTGTTGAGAGGGATAAGTTTAAGGAGTTTTGTGAAGTTAGTGTGCCTCAATTTAAAATTCAATCTAGGCACTCTGTGTTGAGGGATTGTTTTTCTTTGTTTGTGAAGGAAAAGAATAAATTATTTGATAGCATATCATCTCATTGTTGTAGAGTTTCATTGACTACCCACACTTGGACTAGCATTCAAAATTTGTCTTATATATGTTGGACTGTTCATTACATTGATTCTCAATGGAATATGCATAAAAGTCTTTTGAACTTTTGTGTAATTAAAAGTCATTCTTGAGTTAATATTATAAATGCTATTGAGTTTTGCATGAATGAATGGGGTTTGAAAAAATTTGATGTTCAGTATTGTTGACAATGCATCAAATAATGATGTTGCAGTAGAACAATTGAAAAAAATACTTGTGAAAAAAAGTGTTGTACCTTTGAGAGGCTAGCATTTTCATATGAGATGTTGTGCTCATATCCTAAACTTAATTGTCAGGATGGCATTATAGTAGTTGAGGGTGCTATTCAAAAAATTAGAGGTGTGGTGAAATATGTGAGGAGCAGTCCTGAAAGATTAGATATGTTTAAGTTATGTGTTGAAGAAGCTAAACTTGACATATGGATCTTCATTGCAATTAGATTGTCCTACAAGATGGAATTAAACTTATTTGATGCTACAAACTGATATAAAATATCAAAAAGAATTTGATAAGCTGGAGGACATAGACAAAAGGTTTTTGAAGGAGTTGGGTTCAAAAGTTCCTACTGAGAGAGACTGAACAAACGCCAAAAATTTGGCTTGTTTTTTGAAAACATTTTATGAGGTAACTTGTAAATTTTCTAGCTCATAATATTCTAACTCTAGTGTTTATTTTCCTGAGATTATTCGAATTTTGAAAAAAAATTGTTCTTTGTGAAAATAGTAGAGATACAATGGTGTCTGAAATTGGTATGAAAATGAGGCATAAATTCAATAAAATATTTGGGTTCACTTCAGTCAACAAATATTATGCTTTTTGTAGGAGTAGTGTTGGATCCTAGATATAAGCTCAAATATATCAAGGTTAAGTACACTTAGCATTATGGTGAGGAATTGGCTAAAAATTTGGTGAAAAAGGTTATAAATACTTTAAATGAGATGATGGATGATTATAAAGATTTAAATGAAGATCAATCAAAAGTAGATGATTTCTCTTCTACTGTGTTGAAGAAAATGATGATTTCTTTGATGGTAGTGATACTTATGTTGATGGTTTTTTTTGTTGAATTGGAGAAAGGACAAGAAGTTGAATCTTTGGAAGAGTTGGATATGTACTTGGAGGACAAACTTGAAAAAAATAGAATTGATTCTGATCTTCTAAACTGGTGGAAGGTATATGAGGTTAGAATTCCTTCTTTGGCAAATGTAGCAAGAGATGTATTTTCTATCCAAGCATCTACTATGGTCTATGATTCTATATTTAGCACTGGCGAGAGAACTTTAAATAAATTTAAGAGTTCTTTAACACCTATTATAGTTGAAGTTCTCATATGTCTACAAGATTGGTTGAGAAGCTCAAAGAAACCTATTGAAATTGAAGAATTAGTTCAAGATCTTATTGATAATGAATCAGGTTAGTATACAAATCTTGTAAATTTTAATTACATTTTTACTTATTTTATTCATTCAATTAAATAAAAATATTGTTCAATTACAATTTTCAGTGGGGTCACAAGATTCAAATATACTTCCAACTATAGTTGGCCAACTAAATTTGGAATGGGTGTATTAAATTTTATAAGGTAATATTTTGTTTTTTTATTTCTCTTTCATCTTAGAAATTTATGTCTACATGATTAACACGTCATCATCTTTGGTTGTCCTTCTACAGTGAAGAAAGAAAAGGAAGGAGTTGTAGAAGAGATAAGTAATTGGGTTTGGATTTTCGTTGCTGTTCCGGGATGGACCTTTGAAATGATAATTATCATGGTTGTTATTAGTTGTATTTTTTTTGTTATATTAAGCTGCCTAATTTTAGCAATTACTTAAGTAGTAATTACTGCTACAAATGTTTGTGGTCATCTTTAGCTATTCCTTAATATCTTAAGTAATTGTTTAAAAAATGTAGTATTGCTATTATGGTTAACTTTCACTCGCCTGAACAAAGCCAACTTGTGACAAAACAAAGAACCAAATTAAGAACACAACTCATTCCCATTCTTTTTAACATTTCTATTGTTTTCTGCACATCAATGCTTTTGACAAGGTAATGGAACTCGTTTGCGGTATTTAGCCTATTTGACAAAACAAAATTGGCCCACTTTGAGTTTAAAAGATACATAACTATGGAATGGTAAATGGTACAACAAAAGGTTTCGATGAAATAACTTGGCCAATTTGAAGAAAATAAATTGAAAAAAATGCCCGAACTCAGTTCCTTCCCGGAACCGTTTGCTCCTACTCAAAATCCCCGATCTACGTCCCATCCCATCCCGATATTTTCAAACTAAGGGACGGGTCTGGATCATTAAAAAAATCTAAGAACTGTGGGAAGGGACTGCTGATTTGTAATCCCCATCCCTTCCCGTCCCATGAGCACCCCTAGCATTTAGTGGTTTATAGGTTTTATTAAAAAAGTAAAATAAAAAAAATTATTTTTATTATTATTTGATATTTTCAAAGGTTATAACCTTTGAAAATATAAAAATTTTTAAATTTTTTGAAATGTGAATACAATATTTAGTTATACTAATCATTATATTTATATATTATATAAATTCAATATAAAGAATTTTATTGATAAATATTCTAATCATAATCAAAAAATAAATTTATAATCCATTAACAATAAGATAGATATTAATTAAAATATAATTACAAAACATAAAATGATTCAGAAGCAAAGAAAAATATATTACTATATAATAATTTTTTGTTTTTGAATTTTTTCATCTTTTAATAAGTTTATCCATATTTTTTTAATGAAAAATAATTTATATAAATTATATTTGTCTAACTCATAATTTATTTTGTAATTAATATTTATATATAAATAAACAAATAAATAATTAAAATGAATATTTAAAATTATAATGAAAAAAATAAGATTTATTATATATTATTTAGGGATACAGGTTAAATTTAAATTAGATCCCTCTCACTAATAATTTATTTTGTAATTAATATTTCTATAAAAATAAACTGATAAATAATTAAAATAAAAATTTAAAATTATACTGATTAAAAATTAAAATGAGATTTAAGATTTATTATTATTGTATACCAGTTTAATAGTTTAAGTATTTAGAGGTTTTGTCGTTAGTAGTTTAGCGATTTATGTTTTTAGGCTTTTAGTAGTTTATAGGTTTTATATAAAAAAATAAAATAACAAAAAAATTTATATAATTTGTTATCATTTTCATAGGTTATAACCTTTGAAAATATAATAATATTTACAATTTTTTGAAATGTGATTACAATATTTAGTTTTAATATTATTAATAATTATATATCATATAAATTCAATATAAACAATTTTATTGATAGATAATATAAGAATGATCAAAAATTAAATTAATAAACTATTAATATAAAGATTATATTAATTAAAAAATATTTACAAAACCCAAATTTATTCAAAATTAAAGTAGAATATATTATTGGATAATAATTTTTAATTTTTAAATTTTTTTTTCTTTTAGAACCGTATATTTTTTTTATTAAAAATAAATTAATTAAATTATATTTGTCACACTCATACTTTATTTTGTAATAAATATTTCAATAAAAATAAACTAATAAATAATTAAAATGAATATTTAAAATTATAAGAAATAGAAATAAAAATTACATTTATTAATTATTAAGTAGTATAAAGCAGTTTAATGGTTTATGTATTTAGGCATTACGGGGTTTAGGAGTTTACTAATTTAATTGTGTATGCATTTAGTGGTTTATAAGTTTTATTTAAGAAAAAAAATAAAAAAAATTGTTTTTAATAAATTTTTTGATATTTTCAAAGTTTATAACCTTTGAAAATATAATAATTTATTAATTTTTTTTCAAAGTAAATAAATATTTATTTATAATAATCATAATAATTATATATCATATAAATTAAATATAAACAATTTTATTAATAGATATTCTAATAATTATCAAAAATTAAATTAAAAATCTATTATGAATAAGATTAATATTACTTAAAATACAATATCAAAACCTAAAATGATTCAAAAGAAAACCAAAATATATTACTTAATAATAATTATTTGTTTTTAAATTTTTATTCTTTTTATAAGCTTATCTATTTTTTGATGAAAAATAATTTTTATAAATTATATTTTTAACTCATAATTTATTTTATAATTAATATATATATATAAATAAAAAACTAAACAATCAAAATGATTTTTTAAATTAAAATGAAAACAAATAAAAATGAGATTTATTAATTATTATTTAGGGGATACATTTTTAAACGATTATCTATATTGGGGTATCGGGATTTTGTAGTATAGTGATTTAAGTGTTTAAGCATTTTGTGATTTATAGGTTTTATATAAACGATGAAATAATAAAAAAAATATTTTTTTTGTTTTTTCACATGTTCAAAGGTTATAATCTTTGAAAATATAATAATTTTAAATTTGTTTTCAAAAGTGAATACAATATTTAGTTATAATAATTATTAACTTTATGTATCATATAAATTAAATATAAATATATTTATTGATAAATATTCTAATAATGATCAAAAGATAAATTAATAATCTATTATTAATTAGTTAGATATCATTTAAAATATAATTACAAAACCTAAAATGATTCAGAAAAAAAGTAAAATATATTACTATATAATAATTTATTGTTTTTAATTTTTTTCTTCTTTTAATAAGTTTATCTATATTTTTTTTGTTGAAAAATTATTTATATAAATTATATTTTTCTAACTTATAATTTATTTTGTATTTAAAATTTTTATAAAAATAAACATATAAATAAGAAAAATGAATATTTAAAATTATAATGAAAAAAATAAAAATGAGATTTATTATTTATTATTTAGGATATACGTGTTTAAAAAAATTTATCTATTTAGGGTTTTCGAGATTTAGAAGTTATTGATTTAAGTATTTAGGCATTTAATGGTTTATAGCTTTTATCTAAATAATGAAATAACAAAAAATTAATTTTTGATATATTTTCAAAATTTTAAATGTCATAACATTTGAAAATATAATAATTTTAAAGTTTTTTAAAAATGTGAATATAATATTTAGTAATAATAATAATTATAACTATATATAATATAAAATAAATATAAACAATTTTATTGATAAATATTATAACAATTATCAAAAAATAAATTAATAAACTATAATTAATATGATAGATATAAATTAAAATATAATTAAAAAACCTAAAATGATTCAAAATGAAAGTAAAATTTATTAGTAAATAAAAATTTTTTGTAGTATTTGCATCATTTTATATGCTTATATATTTTTTTGATGAAAAATATATTATTTTAATTATATTTTATCTCTCATAATTTATTTTGTAATTAATATTTCTATAAATTATTTAAATTATATTTAAGATTTACGTGTTTAAAGGTTTAGGTACTTAGGGGCTTCGGGGTTTAGGAGTTTAGATATTTATGTATTTAGGCTTTTAATGGTTTATTAGTTTTATTTAAACAATGATATAACAAAAAATTTATTTTTGTTATATTTTCGCAATTTTGAAGGTTATAACCTTTGAAAATATAATAATTTTTAAATTTTTTTATATGTTAATAATATATTTAGTTATGATAATCTTAATAATTATATATCATGTTAATTCAATATAAACAATTATATTGATAGATATTATATTAATGATCAAAAAATAAATTAATAAACTATTATTAATAAGATAGATATTTTTTAAAATATATTTGCAAAACGTAAATTTATTTAAAATCAAAGTAAAATATAATACTAAATAATAACTTTTTTGATGTTTTGCTTCTTTTTATAAATTTATATTTTTTGTTATTAAAAGTAAATTATTTAAATTATATTTGTCTTCCACATAATTTATTTTTAATTTATAATTCTATAAAAATAAACTAATAAATAATTAAAATGAATATTTAAAATTATAATGAATACAAATAAAATTGAGATTTAATATTTATTATTTGGGATATACTAGTTTAATGGTTTAAGTATTTAGGTGTTTTGGGGTTTAGTGATATAAGTGTTTAGGCCTTTAGTGATTTATAGTTTTTATTTAAAGAATGAAAAAATAAAAAATAAATTTTTTTCATTTTTTTTTAATTTTTGAAGGTTATAACCTTTGAAAATATAATAATTTTTAATTTTATTTAAATTTTAATATAATATTTAATTATAATATTCTTAATAATTATATATAATGTAAACTCAATATAAATAATTTTATTAATAGATATTATAATAATGATCAATAAAAAATTAATAAACTATTATTAATAAGAATAATATAAATTAAAATATAATTGCAAAAACTAAAATGATTCAAAATCATAATAAAAAATATTACAAAATAATAAATTTTTTTTTTTAAATTTTGACTTTTTTATAAGCATATATATATTTTTTGATAAAAAATAAATTTTTTAAAATAGACCTGTCTCACTAATAATTTTTTTTGTAATTAATATTTCTATAAAAATAAACAGATAAATAATTAAAATAAAAATTTAAAATAATACTTAATAAAAACTAAAATGAGATTTATGATTTATTATTAATGTATACCAATTTAATAGTTTAAATATTTAGAAGTTTTGTTGTTTTGGAGTTTAGCGATTTATATTTTTACGCATTTAGTGGTTTATAGGTTTTCTTAAAACAATAAAATAACAAAAAAAAAATTGTAATTTTTTCTCTTTTTCATAGGTTATAACATTTGAAAATATAATAATATTTAAAATTTTTTGAAATGTGAATACAATATTTAGTTATAAAATTTTAATAATTATAGATCATATAAATTAAATATAAATATTTTATTGATAGATATTATAATAATAATAAAAAATTAAATTAATAAACTATTAATAATAAGATCGATATTAATTAAAAAATATTTACAAACCCGAAATTGAATCAAAATTAAAGTAAAAAATAACACCGGATAATAATTTTTAATTTTTAATTTTTAAATTTTTACTTCTTTTATAAGCGTATATTTTTTTTATTAAAAATAAATTAATTAAATTATATTTTTCACACTTATACTTTATTTTGTAATAAATATTTCTATAAAAAATAATTAATAAATAATTAAAATGAATATTTAAAATTATAATATATAGAAATAAAATTTAGATTTTTTAATTATTAAGTAGTATATTGCAGTTAAATGGTTTATATATTTAGAGATTAAGGGGTTTAGGAGTTTACTAATTTAACTGTGTATGCATTTAGTGGTTTATAGTTTTTATTTAAGAAAAAAAATAAAAAAATTTATTTTTATTATTTTTTGATATTTTCAAAGGTTATAACCTTTGAAAATATAATAATTTTTAAATTTTTTCAAAAGTGAATAAATATTTATTTATAATAATCATAATAATTATATATCATATAAATTCAATATAAATGATTTTATCGATAGATATTCTAATAATTATCAAAAAATAAATTAAAAATCTATTTTTAATAAGATTGATATTACTTAAAATATAATATCAAAACCTAAAATGATTTAAATGCAAAGCAAAATATATTACTTAATAATAATAATTTGTTTTTAAATTTTTATTCTTTTGGTAAGCATATCAATTTTTTGATAAAAAATATTTTTAATAAATTATATTTTAAACTCATAATTTATTTGATAATTAATATTTATATAAAAATAAAAAAATAAACAATCAAAATGATTTTTTTAAATTATAATAAAAACAAATAAAAATGAGATTTCTTAATTATTATTTACTGTATACTGGTTTATAGGATTATCTATATACGGGTATCACAATTTTGTAGTTTAGTCATTTAAGTGTTTAGGCATTTAGTCATAATAATCATTAAATTTATATATCATATAAATTCAATATAAACATTTTTAATGATAAATATTCTAATAATGATCAAAAAATAAATTAATAATCGTTTATTAATAAGATAGATATTAATTAAAATATAATTACAAAACATTAAATGATTCACAAGAAAAGCAAAATATATTACTATATAATAATTTTTTGTTTTGAAATTTTCTTTTAAAGTTTATTTATAATTTTTTGATGAAAAATAATTTATATAAATTATATTTATTTATCTCATAATTTATTTTGTAATTAATAATTATATAAAAATATACAAATAGATAATTAAAATGAATATTTATAATTATAATGAAAAAAATGAGTTTTATTATTTATTATTTAGGGTATACCGGTTAAATTTAAATTAGATCTATTTAAAGAATAATTTATTTTGTAATTAATATTTCTATTAAATAAACTGATAAATAATTAAAATAAAAATTTAAAATTAAACTGAATAAAAATTAAAATGAAATTTATGATTTATTATTAATGTATACCAGTTTAATTGTTTAAGTATTTAGAGGTTTTATCATTTAGGAGATTAGCGATTTATGCTTTAGGCATTTAGTGGTTTATAGGTTTTATTTAAACAATAAAATAATAAAAAATTTCGTAATTTTTTATTATTTTAATAGGTTATAACCTTTGAAAATCTAATAATATTTAAAATTTTTTGAAAAGTGTATACAATATTTAGGTATAATAATATTAATAATTATATATCATATAAATTCAATATAAATAATTTTATTGATAGATATTATAATAATGATCAAAAATTAAATTAATAAACTATTAATAATTAGATAGATATTAATATAAAAATATTTACAAAACCAAAATTGATTCAAAATAAAAGTAAAATATATTACTTATTAATAATTTTTAATTTTTAAATTTTTACTTATAATATAAGCATAAATACTTTTATTGATTAAAAAAATTATTTAAATTATAATTCTCACACTCATAATTTATTTTGTAATAAATATTTTTATAGAAATAAACTAATTAAGAATTAAAATAAATATTTAAACTTATAATAAATAGAAATAAAAATTATATTTATTAATTATTAAGTAGTATATAATGGTTTAATATTTTATGTATTTAGTCATTACGAGGTTTAGGAGTTTAATGATTTAACTGTGTATGCATTTAGTGGTTATAGGTTTTATTTAAACAATAAATAAACAAAAAATTTATTTTTATTATTTTTTGATATTTTCAAATGTTATAACCGTTGAAAATATAATAATTTTTAAATTTTTTTCAAAAGTGAATTCAATATTTAGTTATAATAATCATTATATTTATATTTCATATAAATTCAATGTAAATAATTTTATTAATATATATTCTAATAATGATCAAAAAATAAATTAATAATCTATTATTAATAAGATAGATATCAATTAAAAAAGAATTACAAAACCTAAAATGATTCAGAAGGAAAGCAAAATATATTACGATATAATAAATTTTTGTTTTGAAATTTTTTCTGCTTTTTATAAGTTTATCTATATTTTTTGATAAAAATTAATTTATATAAATTATATTTGTCTAATTCATAATTTATATTGTAATTACTATTTAATAAAAATAAATGAATAAATAATTAAAATGAATATTTTAAATTATAATGAAAAAAATAATATTGAGATTTCTTATTTATTAGGTATACTAGTTTAAAAGAATTATCTATTTAGGGTTTTCAAGATTTCGGAGTTATTGACTTTAGTGTTTAGGCATTTAGTAGTTTATAGGATTTATTTTAACAATGAAATAACAAAAAAAAATTATTTTTGATATTTTCTGACATTTTCAAAGGTTATAACCTTTGAAAATGTGATAATTTTAAAATTTTTTAAAAATGTGAATACAATATTTTGTAATAATAATCATTATAATTATATATAATATAAACTAAATATAATTAATTTTATTGATAGATATGATATAAATTATCAAAAAAAAAATTAATATGCTTTTATTAATATGATATATATAAATTAAAATATAATTGCAAAACCTAAAATTATTCAAAATCAAAGTAAAATTTATTACCAAATAATAATTTTTGTTTTTTAGTTTTTGCTTCTTTTTATAAGCTTATATTTTTTTTGATGAAAAATAAATTATTTAAATTATATTTAAGATTTACGAGTTTAAAGTTTTTATAATTTAGAGGCTTTTGTGTTTAGAAGTTTATAGATTTAAGTGTTTAGTCATTTAGTGGTCTATAAGTTTTATTTAAACAATGATTTAACAAAAAGTTAATTTTTATTTTTTTTTCTAATTTTTGAAGGTTATAACCATTGAAAATATAAAAATTTCTAAATTTTTTTCAAATGTAAATATAATAGTTAGTTATAATAATCTTAATAAATATAAGTCATTTAAATTAAATATAAATAATCACATTGCTAGATATTATAATAATGATCAATAAATAAATTAATAAATTATTATTTATAAGATAGATATTATTTAAAATATATTTGCAAAATCTATATGAAATATATATTGAATTCACATTTGAAAAAAATTTAAAAATTATTATATTTAAAAATAATAAAAATAAATTTTTTGTTATTTTAATTTTTAAATAAAACCTATAAATCACTAAATGCATACATAGTAAAATCAGAAAACTACTAAGGCCCATAATGCCTAAATACATAACCCATTAAACTGCTATATACTACTTAATAATTAAGAAATCTAATTTTTATTTCAATTTATTATTATTTTAAATATTCATTTTAATTATTAATAAGTTTATTTTATAGAAATATTTATTACAAAATAAATTATGAGTGTTACAAATATAATTTAAATAATTTATTTTTAATCAAAAAAATATATACACTTATAAAAGAAGAAAATTTTAAAATTTTAAAATTATTATCCAATAATATATTTTACTTTAATTTTGAATCAATTTGGGTTTTGTAAATATTTTTTAATTAATATCTATCTTATTATTAATAGTTTATTAATTTATTTTTAATCATTATTATAATATATATCAATAAAATTATTTATATTAAATTTATATGAAATATAATTATTAAAATTTTCATAAATAAATATTATATTCACATTTCAAAAAAATTTAAATATTATTATATTTTAAAAGGTTATAACTAATTAAAATGACAAAAAATTACAAATTTTTTTTTGTTATTTTTTTGTTTAAATAAAACCTATAAACCACTAAATGCCTAAAAACATAAATCGCTAATCTTTTAAATGACAAAACCTCTAAATACTTAAACTATTAAATTGGTTAATAAAATAAATAAAAATCTCATTTTAATTTTTAATTAGGGTAATTTTTAATTTTTATTTTAATTATTTATCAGTTTATTTTTATAGAAATATTAATTACAAAATAAATTATTAGTGAGACAGATCTATTTTAAATAATTTATTTTTTATCAAAAAAAATATATGATTATAAAAAGAGGCAAAATTTTAAAAACAAAAATTTCTTATTTTGTAATATATTTTATTTTGATTTTGAATTATTTTAGTTTTTGAAATTATATTTAAATTTATATCATTCTTATTAATAATAGTTTATAAGTTTTTTATTGATCATTATTATAAAAACTATTAATAAAATTATTTATATTGAGTTTACATTATATGTAATTATTAAGATTATTATAACTAAATATTATATTCACATTTTTAAAAAATTAAAAATTATTATATTTTCAAAGGTTATAACCTTCAAAAATTAAAAAAAATCAAAAAATTTAATATTTTATTTTTTTATTCTTTAAATAAAAACTATAAATCACTAATGTCCTAAACACTTAAATCACTAAACCCTAAAACACATTAATACTTAAACCATTAAACTTGTATATACTAAATAATAAATGATAAAACTCAATTTTATTTGTATTCATTATAATTTTAAATATTCATTTTAATTATTTATTAGTTTATTTTTATATAATTATAAATTAAAAATAAATTATGTGGAAGACAAATATAATTTAAAAAATTTACTTTTAATAACAAAATATATAAATTTAAAAAAAGAACCAAAACATCAAAAAAAATTATTATTTTGTATTATATTTTACTTAGATTTTAAATAAATTTATGCTTTGCGAATATATTTTAAAAAATATCTATCTTAATAATAATAGATTATTAATTTATTTTTTGATCATTAATCTAATATCTATTAATATAATTATTTATATTGAATTTACAGATTATATAATTATTAAGATTATCATAACTAAATAAAGTATTCACATTTAAAAAAATTTAAAAATTGTTATATTTTCAAATGTTATAACCTTAAAAAATGAGTAAAAATTACAAAAAATGAATTTTTTGTTATATCATTGTTTAAATAAAACTTATAAACCATTAAATACCTAAACATATAAATCTCTAAACTCTTAAACCCCGAAGCCCCTAAATACTTAAACCTTTAAACTAGTAAGCCTTAAATATAATTTAAATAATTTATTAAAATATTAATTACAAAATAAATTATGAGTGATACAAATATAATTTAAATAATTTATTATTTAAAAAAAATATTTAATCAAATAAAATGAGTCAAAAACTAAAAAACAAAAATTATTATTTAGTAATAAATTTACTTTGATTTTTAATCATTTTAGTTTTTGTAATTAAATTTTAATTTATATCTATCATTTTAATAATAGTTTAATAATTTATTTTTACATAATTGATATAATATCTATCAATAAAATTGTTTATATTTAGTTTATATTATATATTTTTATAATAATTATTATTTCTAAATATTGAATACACATTTTTAAAAAAATTAAAAATTATTATATTTTCAAAGGTTATAACCTTTGAAAATTTGAAAAAATATCAAAAATAATTTATTTGTTATTTCATTGTTTAATTAAAACCTATAAACAACTAAATGCCTAAATACTTAAATGAATAACTTCTAAATCTCGAAAACCATATATAGATAATTTTTTTAATCAGATATATCCTAAATAATAAACAATAAATCTCATTTTATTTTTTTTATTATAATTTTAAATATTCATTTTAATTATTTATTCGTTTATTTTTATATAAATATTAATTACAAAATAAATTATGTGTTAGACAATTATAATTTATATAAATTATTTATCATCAAAAAAAATATAGATAAACTTATTAAAAGAAAAAAAAACTAAAAACAAAAAATTATTATATAATAATATAATTTGCTTTGCTTCTGAATCATTCTTGGTTTTGTAATTATATTTTAATTGATATCTATCTTATTAATAATAGATTAGTAATTTATTTTTTGATCATTATTAGAATATTTATCAATAATATTGGTTATATTAAATTTATGTAATATATAAATATAATGATTATTATAACTAAATATTGAATTCACATTTGAAAAAAATTTAAAAATTATTATATTTTCAATGGTTATAAACTTTGAAAATATAAAAATTTAATAAATATATATATTTTTTTATTTTAATTTTTAAATAAAACCTATAAACCACTAAATGCATACACAGTTAAATCAGTAAACTCCTAAAGCCCATAATGACTAAATACATAAACCATTAAACCGCTATATACTACTTAATAATTAAGATATCTAATTTTTATTTCAATTTATTATAATTTTAAATATTCATTTTAATTATTTATTAGTTTATTTTTATTTAAATTTTTATTACAAAATAAATTATGAGTGTAAGATAAATAATTTAAAAAATTTATTTTTAATAACAAAAATATATATGCTTATAAAAGAAGTAAAAATTTAAAAATTAAAAATTATTATCCAATAATATTTTTTACTTTAATTTTGACTCAATTTGGGTTTTGTAAATATTTTTTAATTAATATCTATATTATTAATAATAGTTTATTAATTTAATTTTTGATCATTATTATAATATCTATCAATAAAATTATTTATATTGAATTTATATCATATATAATTATTAATATTATTATAACTAAATATTATATTCACATTTCAAAAAATTTTAAATATTATTATATTTTCAAAGGTAATAACCTATGAAAATGAAAAAAAATTTCAAAATTTTTTTTTGTTATTTTATTGGTTAAATAAAACAAATAAACGACTAAATGCCTAAAAACTTAAATCGCTAAACTCCTAAAGGACAAACATCTAAATAGATAAACCATTAAACTAGTATACATTAATAATAAATCATAAATATCATTTTAGTTTTTATTCAGTATAATTTTAAATTTTTATTTTAATTAATTTTCAGTTTATTTTTTTAGAAATATTTATAACAAAATAAATTATTAGTAAGACAGATCTAATTTAAATTATACTGGTATACCATGAATAAAAAATAATAAATCTCATTATTTTTAATTATAATTTTAAAAATTCATAATAATTATATATTTGTTTATTTTTATATAAATATTTATTACAAAATAATTTATGAGTTACACAAATATAATTTATGTAAATTATTTCTAATCAAAAAATTATAGATAAACTTTTTTAAAAGAAAAAAAATTCAAAACAAAAAATTATTATATAGTAATATATTTTGCTTTACTTCTGAATTATTTTAGGTTTTGTAATTATATTTTAATTGATATCTATCTTATTAATAATAGATTATTAAGTTATTATTTTCATCATTATTAGAATATTTATCAATAAAA
>JAREIK010003640.1:102712-147297 GCA_029783825.1 Sapria himalayana | reverse complement strand
TGGTTATTTTTTAGAGGTGAACTATGTTTTAAAAAAATTTCTTTGAGTGTGTACATGAGAGATATTTTAGAAGAAATTACAATAATCAATATAAATAGCATCCTCAACAACTAGCTATTTCAACACATAGGGGTACAACTTTGGTTTAGTCTGTTAGAGTACATGAGTCAAATTACCTTTGATAGCCCAGTGATTCAACATCAAATATGATGAGACATAATAGAGATAAAGTAAAAGCTCCTGTTAAATTGGTTAGAGCTTTAGCAATCATTCTAGAGATGAGAGATGAACAAAATAAATTATTTTAATCATTAAGTATAATTTTAATTTTTATTTTAATTATTTATCAGTTTATTTTTATAGAAATATTAATTACAAAATAAATTACTAGTGAGACAGATCTAATTTAAATTAATATGGTATATCCTAAATAATTAAGAATAAATCTCATTTTTTTCATTTTAATTTTAAATATTCAAATTTAATTATTTATTTGTTTATTTTTATATAAATTTTAATTACAAAATAAATTATGAGTTACCCAAATATAATTTATATAAATTATTTTTCATCAAAATAATTTAGATAAACTTTTAAAAGAAAAATAAATTCAAAACAAAAAATTATTATATAGTAATATATTTTGCTTTGCTTCTGAATCATTTTAGTTTTTGTAATTATATTATAATTGATATCTATCTTATTTATAATAGATTAATAATTTATTATTTGATCATTATTAAAATATTTATCAATAAAATAATTTATATTGAATTTATATGATATATAAATATAATGATAATTATAACTAAATATTGAATTAACCTTTTAAAAAAATTTAAAAATTATTATATCTTCAAAAGTTATAACCTTAAAAAATGAGAAAAAATAATAAAAATAAATTTTTTGTTATTTCATTTTTTAAATAAAACCTATAGATCATTAAATGCTTACTTACTTAAATTAGTAAGCTCATATATCCCGAAACCCCTAAATAAATAAACCTTCTAATAGCTATATACTACTTAATAAATAATAAATCTAATTTTTATTTCTATTTATTATAATTTTAATTATTCATTTTAATTATTTATAGTTTAATTTTTTAGAAAAATTAATTACAAAAAAAATTCGAGTAAGACAAATATTATTTAATTAATTTATTTTATTAAAAAAAATATAAGCTTATAAAAAGAAAAAAAAAATTTAAAAATAAATATTATTATTTAGTAATATATTTTGATTTGATTTTGAATCATTTTGTTTTATGTAAATATATTTTAATTAATATTTATAGTTTTAATAATAGTTTATTAATTTAATTTTTGATCATTATTATAATATCTATCATTAAAATTATTTCTATTGAATTTATATTATATATAATTAGTAAGATTAATATAATTTTACATGGTATTCAAATATCAAAAAATTTTGAAAATTATTTTATTTTCAAATGTTATAACCTTTAAAAATCAGAAAAAATCAAAAATAGAATGTTAAATTTTTATTATATAATTAAAACCTATAAACCACTACATAATCAAACCTTTAAACCGGTATACCATATATAATAAATCATAAATCTCATTTTAATTTGTATTCATTATAATTTTAAATATTCATTTTAATTATTTATTAGTTTATTTTTTATAGAAATATAAATCACAAAATAAATAATGAGTGAGACAAATATAATTTTAATAATTTATTTTTAATCAAAAAAAATAAGCTTATATAAAGAAGGAAAAATTAAAAAACAAAAAATTATTATTTAGTAATATATTTTACTTTGATTTTGAATCATTATATATAGGTTTTGCAAATTATTTTAATTGCGATCAATCTTATTAATAATAGTTTATTAATTTATTATTTGATCATTTTTATAATATCGAACAATAAATTTACTTATATTCAATTAAAATGTCTTATAATTAATAAGTTATTATAACTAAATATTACATTTACATTTGAAAAAAATTTAAAAATTATTATATTTTCAAATGTTATAACATTCAAAAGTGATAAAAAATCACAAAAATAATGTTTTATTATTTTATTATTTAAATAAAACTTATAAACCACTAAATTCCTAAACATTTAAATCTCTAGACTTCTAAACTCCAAAACCCCCTAAATACTTAAAGCATTAAACCTATATAACCTAAATAATAAATAATAAATCTCATTTTTATTTGTATTCATTATAATTTTAATATTCATTTTAATTATTTTTCAGTTTATTTTTATAGAAATATTAATTGCAAAATAAAAAATGAGTGAGAGATATAATTTAAAAAAATTATTTTTAATGAAAAAAATATAAGCTTATAAAAATAAACAAAATTTCAAAAATATAAAATTTTATTTCGTAATATAATTTACTTTGATTTTGAATTATTTTGGGTTCTACAAATATATTTTAATTAATATATATCTTATTAATAATAGTTTATTAATTTATTTTTCGATCATTATAATAATATATATTAATAAAATTTGTTATATTAAATTTACATAAAATATAATTATTAAGATTATTTAACTAAGTATTGTATTCATATTTTAGAAAGATTAAATAATTATTATATTTTCAAAGGTTATAAACGTTGAAAATGACAAAAATTCATAAAAATAGATTTCTTATTATTTCATTGATTAAATAAAACCTATAAACACCTAAATGTGCACACATATAAATAAATAAACCTTTTAACCCCAAAACCACAAAAAACATAAACCATTAAATAGGTATACCCTAAATAATAAATCATAAATCTATTTTTTATTAGTATTCAATATAAAATTAAATATTCATTTTAATTATTTATAAATTTATTTTTATAGAAATATTAATAACAAATTAAATTATTAGTGAGACATATATAATTATAATAATTATTTTTCATCAAAAAAATATATATGCTTATAAAATGAGGCAAAATCTTTAAAATACATAATTATTATTTAGTAATAAAATTATTTATATTGAGTTTACATTATATATAATTATTAAGATTTTTATAACTAAATATTATTTTCACATTTAAAAAAATTTAAATTTATTATATTTTCAAACCGTACAACCATCAAAAAAAATTCAAAAAATTAAAAAATTTTGTTTTTTAATTATTTAGATAATAACTATAAATCACTAAAGGCCTAAACACTTAAATCACTAATCTCATAAACCCAAAAACACCTAAATACTTAAATCATTAAACTGGTATATCCTAAATAATAAATATAAATCTCAATTTTATTTGTATTCATTATATTTTTAAATAATTATTTTATTTATTTATTTGTTTATTATTATAGAATTATATATTACAAAATAAATTATGAGTAAGACAAATTAATTTAAATAATTTATTTATAATCACGAAAATATATAGTTATAAAAAAAACAAAGCATCAAAAAAATTATTATTAAGTAATATATTTTACTTTGATTTTGAATAAATTTAGATTTTGCAAATATATTTTAAATAATATCTATCTTATTAATAATAGTTTATTAAATTTTCTTTGATCATTATTATAATATCTAGCAATGTAATTATTTATATTGAATTTAAATGACTTATAATTATTAAGATTATTATAACTAAATATTATATTTACATTTGAAAAAAATTTAAAAATTATTATATTTTCAAAGGTTATAACCTTCAAAAATAAAAAAAATAATAAAAATAAATTTTTTGTTATATCATTGTTTAAATAAAACTTATAGACCACTAAATGCCCAAACACTTAAACCTCTAAACTCCTAAACACAAAAGCCCCTAAATACTTAAACCTTTAAACTAATAAACCTTAAATTTAATTTAATTAATTTATTTAAATATTAATTACCAAATAAATTATGAGTGATACAAATATAATTAAAATGATTTATTTTTCATCAAAAATATATATAAGCATATAAAAAGAAGCAAAAACTACAAAAAATAATTATTATTTAGTAATAAAGTATACTTGGATTTTAAATATTTTTAGGTTTTGCAATTATATTTTAATTTATATCTATCATATTAATAATAGCATATTAATTTATTTTTTGATAATTGATATCATATCTATCAATAAAATTGTTTATATTTAGTTTATATTATATATAATTATAATGATTATTATTACTAAATATTGTATCCACATTTTTAAAAAATTTTAAAATTATTATATTTTCAAAGGTTACCTTTTAAAATGTGAAAAAATATCAAAAATAAATTTTTTGTTTTTTCATTGTTTAAATTAAACCTATAAACCACTAAATGCCTAAAAACATAAATTGCTAAAGTCATAAACTAATATACCTCTAAATACTAAAAATTTTAAACTGGTATACATTAATAATAATTCATAAATCTCATTTTTAGTTTTATTTAGTATAATTTTAAATTTTTATTTTAATTATTTATCAGTTTATTTTTATAGAAATATTAATAACAAAATAAATTATTAGTTAGACAGATCTAATTTAAATTAGACTAGTATACCCAAAATAATAAAGAATAAATCTCAATATTATCGTTTTCATTATTATTTTAAATATTCATTTTAATTATTTATTTGTTTATTTTTATATAAATATTAATTAAAAAATAAATTATGAGTTAGACAAATATAATTTATATAAATTAATTTTTAACAAAAAAATATGGATAAACTTTTTAAAAGAAAAAAAAATTCAAAACAACAAATTATTATATAGTAATATATTTTGCTTTCTTCTGAATCATTTTTATATAGTGATATATTTTTCATCTAAATATTATTATTTAGTAATATATTTTGATTTGATTTTGAATCATTTTGTGTTTTGTAAAGAGATTTTAATTAATATTTATATTATTAATAATAGTATATTAATTTAAATTTTGATCATTATTATAAAATCTATCATTAAAATTATTTATATTGAATTTATATGATATATAATGAAAAAGATTAATATAATTATACATAGTATTCACATTTCAAAAAATTTTAAATATTATTATATTTTAAAAGGTTATAACTTATGAAAATGAGAAAAAATTATACAAATTTTTTTTTATATTTTATTTTTTTAAATAAAACATATAAACCACTAAAAGCCTAAAAACATAAATCGCTAAAATCCTAAATGAAAAAACCTCTAAATACTTAATCCATTAAACTAGTATATAGAAATAATAAATCAAAAATCTCATTTTTAATTTTATTCAGTATAATTTGAAATTTTTATTTTAAATATTTATCAGTTTATTTTTATATAAATATTAATTACAAAATAAATTATTAGTGAGAAATATCTAATTTAAATTAAACCTGTATCCCTAAATAATAAATAATAAATCTCATTTTTTTTCATTATAATTTTAAATATTCATTTTAATTATTTATTTGTTTATTTTTATAAATATATTAATTACAGAATAAATTTTTAGTTAGACAACTATAATTTATATAAATTATTTTTCATCAAAAAAATATACATAAACTTTTTAAAAGAATAAAAAATTCAAAACAAAAAATTATTATATAGTAATATATTTTGCTTTGCTTCTGAATCATTTTAGGTTTTGTAATTATATTTTAATTGATATCTATCTTATTAATAATAGATTATTAATTGATTTTTTCATCATTAATAGAATATTTATCAATAAAATTATTTATATTGAATTTATATTATATATAAATATAATGATTATTATAACTAAAGATTGTATTAAATTTAGAAAAAAATTTAAAATTTATTGTATTTTCAAAGGTTATAAACTTTGAAAATACTTAAACCTTTTATTATAAATAAATTTCTAAACTCCTGCACGACAATACCTCTAAATAGTTAAACCATAAACATGTGTACATTAATATAAAATCATAAATCTCAATTTAATTTTTATTTAGTATAATTTTAAATTTTTATTTTAATTATTTATCAGTTTATTTTTATAGAAATATTAATTACAAAATAAATTATTAGTGAGACATATCTAATTTAAATTAGACTGGTATACCCAAAATAATAAAGAATAAATCTCAAAATTATTTTTTTCATTATATTTTTTAATTTTCATTGTAATTATTTATTTGTTTAATTTCATATACATATTAATTAAAAAATAAATTATGAGTTAGACGAATATAATTTATATAAATTATTTTTCATCAAAAAAATATAAATAAACTTTTTAATTGAAAAAAAAATTTCAAAACAACAAAATATTATATAGTAATATATTTTGATTTCTTCTTAATTATTTTAGGTTATGTAATTTTTAAAATTATTATAATTAAATATTGTATTCACATTCCAAAAAATTTTAAATATTATTATATTTTGAAAGGTTATAACCTATGAAAATGACAAAAAATTATGAAATTTATTTGTTATTTTATTGTTTAAATAAAATCTATAAACCACTAAATGCCTAATAAAATGAATCGCTAAACACCTAAATGATAAAACTTCTAAATACTTAAACTATTAAATTGGTATTCATTAATAATAAATCATATATCTAATTTTAATTTTTATTCAGTATAATTTTAAATTTTTATTTTAATTATTTATCAGTTTATTTTTATAAAAATATTAATTACAAAATAAATTATTAGTGAGACTTTTATAATTTAAATTAAACTGGTATACCCTTTGAAAATATTATAATATTTAAAATTTTTTGAAAAATGAATACAATACTTAGTTATAAAAATATTAATAACTATAATTTATATAAATTCAATATAAACAATTTTATTGATATATATTATAATAATAATCAAAATTAAATTTATAAACTATTGATATTAAGATATATATTAATTTAAAAATAATTACAAAACCCAAATTGATTAAAAATTATTGTAAAATATATTTCTGGATAATAATTTTTAATTTTTAAATTTTTACTTCTTTTATAAGCATATATATTTTTTAAATTATATTTGTCGCACTCATAATTTATTTTGTAATAAATATTTCTTTAAAAATAAACTAATAAATAATTAAAATGAATATTTAAAATTATAATAAATAGAATTAAAAATTAGATTTATTAATTATTAAGTAGTATATAGCAGTTTAATGGTTTATGTATTTTGGCATTACGGGGTTTAGAAGTTTACTGATTTAACTATGTATGCATTTAGTGGTTTATAGGTGTTTTTTTTAATATCAAAAAATATATTTTTATATTTTTTGATATTTTCAAAGGTTATAACCTTTGAAAATATAATAATTTTTAAATTTTTTTCAAAAGCGAATACAATATTTAGTTATATTAATCATTATATTTATATATCATATAAATTCAATATAAATAATTTTATTGATAAATATTTTAATAATGATCAAAGAATAAATTAATAATCTATTATTAATAAGATAGATATCAATATAAATATAATTACAAAACCTAAAAAGAGTCTGAAACAAAGCAAAATATATTACTATATATTAATTTTTTGTTTTGAATTTTTTTTTCTTTTTAAAAGTTTATCTATATTTTTTTTAAAAATAATTTATATAAATTATATTTGTCTAACTCATAATTTATATTGTAATTAATAATTATATAAAATAAACATATAAATAATTAAAATGAATATTTAAAATTATAATGAAAAAAATAAAAATGAGATTTATTATTTATTATTTATTATTTAGGATATACTTGTTTAAAAAATATATCTATTTAGGGGTTTTGAGATTTAGAAGTTATTGATTTAAGTATTTAGGCATTTAATGGTTTATAGCTTTTATTTAAAAAATGAAATAACAAAAAATTTATTTTTGATATTTTTTCAAATTTTCAAATGTCATAACATTTGAAAATATAATAATTTTAAAATTTTTTAAAAATTTGAATACAATATTTAGTAAGAATAATTATTATAACTATATATAATATAAACTAAATATAAACAATTTTATTGATAATATTATATCAATTATCAAAAAATAAATTAATAAACTATTATTGATATCATAGATATAAATTAAAATATAATTAAAAACCTTAAAATTATTCAAAATCAAAGTAAAATTTATTACTAAATAATAATTTTTAAAAAATTTTGCATCATTTTATAAGCTTATATGTTTTTTTGTTGAAAAATATATTATTTAAATTATATTTGTCGCTCATAATTTATTTTGTAATTAATATTTCTATATATTATTTAAATTATATTTAAGGTTTACGAGTTTAAAGGTTTAGGTATTTATGGGCTTCGAGGTTTAGGAGTTTAGATATTTATGTATTTAGGCATTTAATGGTTTATAAGTTTTAATTAAACAATGATATATAAAAATATTTATTTTTGTTATTTTTTCTCATTTTTGATGGTTATAACCTTTGAAAATATAATAATTTTTAAATTTTTAAAATGTGAATACAATATTTAGTAATAATAATCATTATAATTATATATAATATAAACTAATTATAAATAATTTTATTGATAGATATCAGATCAATTATCAAAAAATAAATTAATAAGCTATTATTAATATGATAGATATAAATTAAAATATAATTATAAAACCTAAATGATTCAAAATAAATTTAAAATTTATTACTAAATAATAATTTTTTGTTTTTAAATTTTTACTTCTTTTTATTAAATTATATATATTTCTTATTAAAAGTAAATTATTAATAATATATTTGTCTGACTAATTATTTATTTTGTAATTAATATTTATATAAAAAATAAAATATTTAAAATGAATATTTAAAATTATAATTAATACAAATTAAAATGAAATTTAAGATTTATTATTAATGTATATGTAATTTATTTTTTGATAATCTGTTTGTATAACCAAATATTTTTTTTCTTTTTTAATATTTTCATGTAAGTGCAGGAAAGGAAATATTAAGAGGCCGTGGATACAGCTGTAGCACAATAACGGAGGTCTTGCTGACCGGACAGTGGGCCGAAATTGGAATAGAGCCTGACCCGTCTCATGATCCGACCCGCTCCTATTAAATGAACTGTGATAAATTTTAATATAAAATGTTTTGTAATTTTATTTTCCGGTGGCTGTTTTTGGACCCGTGGAGCTGTTCATCATCTCTCTCTCTTCTCTCTGTGCGATTTATCGTGACTATTCTGTGTTCCGCATACTGTAAGACATTTCTGTTGGTTTAATCTGTAACGCAAAAGCATTTTCTGGTGGATTTAGCTAGTCGTACTGAGCGACTAGGGAACCACGTTATTTTCAATGTTTATTTCTTGTTTTTTGATTCTATCATGGATGGTTGCTGAATTGGGATATATATATTGCTTGTTTTCTATTGTTTCTGTGTTTCTGTATCTCGATCTCACTACCATGGAAGCACAATTGCCCAACAATTATATATGGTATACCAGTTTAATAGATCGATTATTTAGGGGTTTTGTCGTTTAGGAGTTTAGCAATTTATGTTTTTAGGCATATAGTGGTATATAGGTTTTATTTATATAATAAAAATAATTTTTTTTTTGATTTTTTTTAGATTTTCAAAGGTTATAACCTTTAAAAATAAAATTATTTTTAAAATCTTTTGAAATGTGAATACCATGTATAAATATATTAATCTTATTAATTATATATCATATAAAGTCAATATAAATAATTTTAATGATAGATATTATAATAATGATCAAAAATTAAATTAATAAACTATTATTAATAATATAAATATTAATTAAAATATATTTACAGAACACAAAATGATTCAAAATCTAATAAAAATATATTACTAAAAAATAATATTTAATTTTTAAAATTTTTCATCTTTTTATAAGCTTATATTTTTTTATGATTAAAAATAAATTATATAAATAATATTTGTCTGACTCAAAATTTTTTTTGTAATTAATTTTTTAAAAAATTAAAATATAAATAATTAAAATGAATATTTAAAATTATAATAAATAGAAATAAAAATGAGATTTATTATTTATTAAGTAGTATATAGATGTTAAAATCTTTAGGTATTTAGGGGTTTCGGGGTTTATGAGCTTACTAATTTAAGTAAGTAAGCATTTAATGGTCTATAGGTTTTATTTTAAAAATAAAAAAACTAAAAATGTATTTTTATTATTTTTTTTCATTTTCTAAGATTATAATTTTCGAAAATATAATAATTATTAAATTTTTGCAAAAGTGAATACAATATTTATTTATAATAATCATAATAATTATATTTCATATAAATTCAATATAAACAATTTTATTGATAGATATTCTAATACTTATCAAAAAATAAATTAAAAATCTATTATGAATAAGATTGATATTACTTAAAATATAATATCAAAACCTAAAATGATTCAAAATCAAAGCAAAATATATTACTAAATAATAATTATTTGTTTTTGAATTTTTATTATTTTTATAAGCTTATCAATTTTTTGATTAAAAATAATTATTTTAAATTATATTTTTAACTCATAATTTATTTTATAATTAATATATATATATATAAACTAAACAATCGAAATGAATTTTTTAAATTAAAATGACAACAAATAAAAATGAGATTTATTAATTATTATTTAGGATATACCAGTTTAAAGGATTATCTATACAGGGGTATCGAGATTTTGTAGTTTAGTGATTTAAGTCTTTAGGCATTTAGTGAATTATAGGTTTTATTTAAACAAAGAAATAACAAAAAAAATATTTTTTTTATTTTTTCACAAGTTCAGAGGTTATAATCTTTGAAAATATAAAAATTTTAAAACTTTTTTCAAAAGTGAATATAATATTTAGTTATAATAATTATTAAATTTATATATGATATAAATTCAATATAAATATTTTTATTGATAAATTTTCTAATAATAATCAAAAAAAATTTAATAAACTATTATTAATAAGATAGATATCAATTAAAATATAATTACAAAACCTAAAATGATTCAGAAGCAAAGCAAAATATATTACTATATAATAATTTTTTATCTTGAAAATTTTTTTTATTTAAAAAAGTTTATCTATAATTTTTTGATGAAAAATAATTTATATAAATTATTTTTGTCTAGCTCAATTTATTTTGTAATTAATATTTATAAAAAATTAACAAATAAATAATTAAAATGAATATTTAAAATTACAATGAAAAAAAATGAAATTTATTATTTATTATATATTATTTAGGGATACTATTTTAATTTAAATTAGATCTATCTCACTAATAATTTATTTTGTAATTAATATTTCTATAAAAATCAACTGATAAATAATTAAAATAAAAATTTAAAATTATACTGAATAAAAATTAAAATGAGATTTATGATTTATTATTAATGTATACCAGTTTAATGGTTTTGACATTTAGGAGTTTAGAGATTTATGTTTTTAGGCATTTAGTATTTTACATGTTTTATTTAAACAATAAAATGACATAAAAATTTGTAATTTTTTTTTAATTTTCAGAGGTTATAACCTCTGAAAATATAATAAAATTTAAGATATTCTGATATGTGAATGCAATATTTAGTTATAATAATATTAATAATTATATATCATATAAATTAAATATAAATAATTTTATTGATAGATTTTATAATAATGATCAAAAATTAAATTAATAAACAATTAATAATAAAATAGATATTAATTAAAAAATATTTAGAAAACTCAAATTGATTCAATATTAAAGTAAAATATATTACTGAATAATAATTTTTAATTTTTAAATTTTACTTCTTTTATCAGCGTATATATCTTTTTGATTAAAAATAAATTATTTAAATTATATTTGTCGCACTCATAATTTATTTTGTAATAAATATTTCTATAAAAATAAACTTATAAATAATTAAAATGAATATTTAAAAGTATAAAATATAGAAATAAAAATTAGATTTATTAATTATTATGTATTATATAGTGATTTGTATTTAGGTATTACGGGGTTTAGGAGTTTACTGATTTAATTGTGTATGCATTTAGTGGTTTATAGGTTTTATTTAAAAAATAAAATAACAATTAATTTATTATTTATTATTTTTTGATATTTTCAAAGGTTATAAACATTGAAAATATAATAATTTTTAATTTTTTTTCAAAAGTGAATTCAATATTTAGTTATAATAATCAATATATTTATATTTCATGTAAATTCAATATAAATAATTTTATTGATAAATATTCTAATTATTATCAAAAAATAAAATAATAATCTATTATTAATAAGATAGATATCAATTAAAATATAATTACAAAACCAAAAAAGATTAAGAAGCAAAGCAAAATATATTACTATATAATAATTTTTTGAGTTGAAATTTTTTTTTCTTTTTAAAAGTTTCTCTATATTTTTTTGATTAAAAATAATTTATATAAATTATAATTTTCTATGTCATAATTTATTTTGTAATTAATATTTATATAAAAATAAACAAATAATGATTAAAATGAATATTTAAAATTATATGGAAAAAAATGATATTTATTCTTTATTATTTAGGGTGTACTGGTTTAATTTAAATTATATCTATCTTACTAATAATTTATTTTGTAATTAATATTTCTATAAAAATAAAATGTTAAATAATTAAAATAAAAATTTAAATTATACTGAATAAAAATTAAAATGAAATTTATGAATTATCATTAATGTATACTAGTTTAATGGTTTAAGTATTTAGAGGTTTTGTCATTTAGAAGTTTAGGAATTTATGTTTTTAGGCATTTAGTGGTTTATAGGTTTTATTTAAATAATGAAATAACAAAAATAAATAAATAAATAATTAAAATAAATATTTAAAATTATAATGAAAAAAATAAAAATGAGATTTATTAATTATTATTTATTATTTAGGATATACTTGTTAAAAAAATTTATCTATTCAGGGTTTTCGAGATTCAGAAGTTATTGATTTAAGTAATTAGGAATGTAATGGTTTATAGGTTTTATTCAAACAATGAAATAACAAAAAAATTATTTTTGATATTTCTTCAAATTTTGAAAGGTTATAACATTTGAAAATATAATAATTTTAAAATTTTTTAAAAATGTGAATATAATATTTAGTAAAAATAAATATTATAACTATATATAATATAAACTAAATATAAACAATTTTATTGATAGATATGATATCAATTAACAAAAATTAAATTAATAAACTATTATTAATATGAGAGATATAAATTAAAATATAATTAAAAAAAAAATTATTCAAAATCAAAGTAAAATTTATTACTAAATAATAATTTTTTTTAGTTTTTGCATCATTTTATAAGCTTATATGTTTTTTTATGAAAATTATATTATTTAAATTAAATTTATATCACTCATAATTTATTTTGTAATTAATATATCTATAAATTATTTAAATTATATTTAAGGTTTACGAGTTTAAAGGTTAAAGTATTTAGGGGCATGGGGGTTAGGAGTATAGATATTTATGTATTTAGGTATTTAATGGTTTATAAGTTTTATTTAAACAATGATATAACAAAAAATTTATTTTTGTTATTTTTTCTCATTTTTGAAGGTTATAAACTTTTAAATATTACAATTTTTTAATTTTTTTTATATGTTAATACTATATTTAGTTATGATAATCTTGATAATTATATATCATGTAAATTCAATATAAACAATTATATTGAAATATATTATATTAATGATCAAAAAATAAAATAATAAACTATTATTAATAAGATAGATATTATTTTAAATATATTTTCAAAACATAAATTTATTCAAAATCAAAGTATAATATATCACAAAATAATACTTTCTTTGATGTTTTGCTTCTTTTTATAAGTTTATATTTTTTTGTTATTAAAAGTAAATTGTTTAAATTATATTTTTCTTCCTCATAATTTATTTTTAATTTATAATTCTATAAAAATAAACTAATAAATAATTAAAATGAATATTTAAAATTATAATGAATACAAATAAAATAGAGATTTATTATTTATTATTCAAGATATACTAGTTTAATGGTTTTAGTATTTAGGCATTTTGAGGTTTAGTTATTTAAGTATTTAGGTCTTAAAAGATTTATAGTTTTTATTTAAAGAATGAAAAAATAAAAAATTTAATTTTTTGATTTTTTTTAATTTTTGAAGGTTATAACCTTTGAAAATATAAAAATTTTTAATTTTTTTAAATGTGAATATAATATTCAATAATAATAATCTTAATAATTATATATAATGTAAACTCAAAATAAATAATTTTATTAATAGATATTATAATAATGATCAATAAAAAATTAATAAACTATTATTAATAAGAATGATATAAATTAAAATATAATTGCAAAATCTAAATTGATTCAAAATAAAAATAAAATATATTACTAAATAATAAATTTTTGTTTTTAAAATTTTGCTTCTTTTTATAAGGATATATATTTTTTTTGATGAAATATAAATTATTTAATTTAGATCTGTCTCACTAAAAATTTATTTTGTAATTAATATTTCTATAAAAATAAACTTATAAATAATTAAAATAGAAATTTAAAATTATACTTAATAAAAATTAAATTAAGATTACTGATTTTTTATTAATGTACACCTGTTTAATGGTTTAAGTATTTAGAGTTTTTGTCGTTTAAGAGTTTAGTAATTTATGTTTTTTGGCATTTTGTGGCTTATATATTTTATTTAAACAATAAAATATCAAAAAAAATTGTAATTTTTTCTCATTTTCATAGGTTATATAACCTTTGAAAATATAACAATTTTTAAATTTTTTTTATGTGAATACTTTATTTAGTTATGATAATCTTAATAATTATATATCATGTAAATTTAATATAAATAATTATAATGAAATATATTATATTTAAGATCAGAAAATAAATTAATATACTATAATTAATAAGATAGATATTATTTTAAATATATTTGCATAACGAAAATTTATTCAAAATCAACGTAAAATATATTACAAAATAATACTTTCTTTGATGTTTTGCTTCTTTTTATAAGTTTATATTTTTTGTTATTAAAAGTAAATTATTTAAATTTATTTGTCTTCCTCATAATTTATTTTTAATTTATAATTCTATAAAAATAAACTAATAAATAATTAAAATGAATATTTAAAATTATAATGAATACAAATAAAATAAAGATTTATTATTTATTATTAAAGATATACTAGTTTATTGGTTTAAGTATTTAGGCATTTTGCGGTTTAGTGATTTAACTGTTTAGGCCTTAAGTGATTTAAAGTTTATATTTAAAGAATGAAAAAAATCAAAAATTTAATTTTTTGATTTTTTTTAATTTTTGAAGGTTATAACCTTTGAAAATATAATAATTTTTAATTTTTTTAAATGTGAATATAATATTCAATAATAATAATCTTAATAATTATATATAATGTAAACTCAATATAAATAATTTTATTAATACATTTTATAATAATGATCAATAAATAATTAATAAACTATTATTAATAAAAATGATATAAATTAAAATATAATTGCAAAAACTAAAATGATTCAAAATCAAAATAAAATATATTACAAAATAATAAATTATTGTTTTTAAAATTTTGCCTCTTTTTATAAGCATATATTTTTTTTATAAAAAATAAATTATTTAAAATAGATCTGTCTTACTAATAATTTATTTTGTAATTAATATTTCTATAAAATAAACTAATAAATAATTAAAATAAAAATTAAAAATTACACTTGATAAAAATTAAAAAGAGATTAATGATTTTTTATTAACCAAATTAATAGTTTAAGTATTAGAAGTTTTGTTGTTTAGGAGTTTAGCGATTTTTATTTTTAGGCATTAAGTGGTTTATAGGTTTTATTTAAACAATAAAATAAAATAAAAAAATTTTGTAATTTTTTGTCATTTTCATTTGTTATAACCTTTGAAAATATAATAATATTTAAAATTTTTTGAAATGTAAAAATAATATTTAGTTATAATAATTTTAATAATTATATATCATATAAATTCAATATAAACAACTTTATTGATAGATATTATAATAATTATCAAAAATAAATTAATAAACTATTAATAATAAGATAGATATTAATTAAAAAATATTTACAAAACCCAAATTGATTCAAAATTAAAGTAAAATATATTATTGGATAATAATATTTAAATTTTATAATTTTACTTCTTTTATAAGCCTATATTTTTTTTTGATTAAAAATAAATTATTTAAATTATATTTGTCGCACTCATAATTTATTTTGTTATAAATATTTCTATAAAATAAACTAATAAATAATTAAAATGAATATTTAAAATAATAATAAATTGAAATTAAAATTAGATTTCTTAATTTTTAAGTAGTATATAGCAGTTTAATGGTTTATGTATTTAGGCATTATGGGCCTTAGGAGTTTACTGATTTTACTGTGTATACATTTAGTAGTTTATAGGTTTTATTTAAAAATTAAAATAACTAAAAATTTATTTTTATTATTTTTTGATATTTTCAAAGGTTATAACATTTGAAAATAGAATAATTTTTAAATTTTTTTAAAATGTGAATTCAATATTTAGTTATAATAATCATTATATTTATATATCATATAAATACAATATAAACAATATTATTGATAAATATTCTAAGAATGATCAAAAAATAAATTAATAATCTATTATTAATAAGATAGATATCAATTAAAATATAATAAAATAACCTAAAATGATTAATAAGAAATCAAAATATATTACTATATAATAATTTGTTGTTTTGGATATTTTTTTCATTTAAAAAGTTTATCTATATTTTTTTGATTAAAATTAATTTATATAAATTATATTCGTCTAACTCATAATTTATTTTTTAATTAATATTTATATAAAAATAAACAAATAAATAATTACAATGAATAATTAAAATTATAATGAAAAAAATAATTTTGAGATTTATTCTTTATTATTTTGGGTATACCAGTCTAATTTAAATTAGATCTGTCTCAATAATAATTTATTTTGTAATTAATATTTCTATAAAAATAAACTGATAAATAATTAAATTAAAAATTTAAAATTATACTAAATAAAAATTAAATTGAGATTTATGATTTTTTATTAATGTACACATGTTTAATGGTTTACGTATTTAGAGGTATTGTCATTTAGGAGTTTAGCAATTTATTTATAATAAAAGGTTTATGTATTTTCAAAGGTTATAACGTTTGAAAATACAATAAATTTTAAATTTTTTTTAAAGTTAATACAATCTTTAGTTATAATAATCATTATATTTATATATAATATAAATTCAATATAAATAATTTTATTGATAAATATTCTATTAATGATGAAAAAATAAATTAATAATCTATTATTAATAAGATAGATATTATTTAAAATATAATCACAAAACCTAAAATGATTCAGAAGCAAAGCAAAATATATTACTATATAATAATTTTTTGTTTTGAATTTTTTTTTCTTTTAAAAAGTTTATGTATATTTTTCTGATGAAAAATAATTTATATAAATTATAGTTGTCTAACTCAAAATTTATTCTGTAATTAATATATTTATAAAAATAAACAAATAAATAATTAAAATGGATATTTAAAATTATATGGAAAAAAATGAGATTTATTATTTATTATTTAGGGATATCGGTTTAATTTAAATTAGATATTTCTCACTAATAATTTATTTTGTAATTAATATTTCTATAAAAATAAACTGATAAATATTTAAAATAATAATTTTAAATTATACTGAATAAAATTAAAAATGAGATGTATGATTTATTATTACTATATACCAGTTTAATGGATTAAGTATTTAGAGATTTTTTCATTTAGGATTTTAGCGATTTATGTTTTTCGACTTTTAGTGGTTTATACGTTTTATTTAAAAAATAATATATCAAAAAAAATTTCTATAATTTTTTCTCATTTTCATAGGTTATAACCTTTGAAAATATAATAATATTTAAAATTTTTTGAAATGTGAATCCTATGATTAATTATATTAATCTTATTAATTATATATCATATAAATTCAATATAAACAATTTTAATGATAGATATTATAATAATGATCAAAATTTAAATTAATAAACTATTATTAATAATATAAATATTAATTAAAATCTATTTACAGAACACAAAATGATTCAAAATCAAATCAAAATATATTACTAAATAATAATATTTAGATGAAAAATATATTACTATATAAAAATGATTCAAAAGAAAGCAAAATATATTACTATATAATAATTTGTTGTTTTGAAAATTTTTTTATTTTAAAAAGTTTATCCATATTTTTTTGATGAAAATTAATTTATATAAATTATATTTGTCTAACTCCTAATTTATTTTTAATTAATATTTATATAAAAAAAACAAATAAATAATTAAAATAAATATTTAAAATTATAATGAAAAAGATAATATTTATTCTTTATTATTTGGGTATACCACTCTAATTTAAATTAGATCTATCTAAGTAATAATTTATTTTTTTATTAATATTTTTATAAAAATAAATGGATAAATAATTAAAATAAATATTTTAAATTATACTGAATAAAAATTAAAATGAGATTTATAAATTATTATTAATGTATACCAGTTTAATATTTTAAGTATTTAGAGGTTTTTTCATTTATCACTTAGCAATTTATGTTTTTATGCATTTAGTGATTTATAGGTTTTATTTAAACAATGAAATAACAAAAAATTTATTTTTGATATTTTTTCACATTTTCAAAGGTTATAACCTTTGAAAATATAATAATTTTAAAATTTTTTAAAAATGTGAATACAATATTTAGATATAAATTAAAATATGATAGATATAAATTAAAATATAATTGCAAAACATACAATTATTCAAAATCAAAGAAAAATTTATTACCAAATAATAATTTTTGTTTTTTAGTTTTTGCTTCTTTTTATAATCTTATATTTTTTTTTGATGAAAAATAAATTATTTAAATTATATTTAAGGTTTATGAGTTTATTGTTTTAAGTATTTAGGGGCTTTTGTGTTTAGGAGTTTATAGATTTAAGTGTTTAGGCATTTAGAGGTCTATAAGTTTTATTTAAACCGTGATATATTAGAAAATTTATTTTTATTTATTTTTATTAATTTTTGAAGGTTATAACCTTTGAAAATATAAAAATTTCTAAATTTTTTTGAAATATAAATATAATATTTAGTTATAATAAACTTAATAAATATAAGTCATTTAAATTCAATATAAATAATCACATTGCTAGATATTATAATAATGATCAATAAATAAATTAATAAACTATTATTAATAAGATAGATATTATTTAAAATATATTTACAAAATCTAAATTTTTTTAAAATCAAAGTATATATTACTAAAAAATAATTTTTTTAATATTTTGCTTTTTTTATAAGTTTATATTTTTGTTATTAAAAATAAATTATTTAAATTATATTTGTCTTCCTCATAAATTATTTTGTAATTTATGATTCTATAAAAATAAACTAATAAATAATTAAAATAAATATTTAAAATTATAATAATTACAAATAAAATTGAGATTTATTATTTATTATTCAGGATATACATGTTTAATGGTTTAAGTATGTAGGTATTTTTGGGTTTTGTCAATTAAGTGTTTATGCCTTTGGTGATTTTTTCTAATTTTTAAGGTTATAACCTTTTAAAATATAATAATTTTTAATTTTTTTTAAAATGTGAATATAATATTTAGTTATAATAATCTTGATAATTATATATAATCAAAAATCAATATAAATAATTTTATTAATAGATATTATAATAATGATCAATAAATAAATTAATAAACTATTATTAATTAGAAGGATATAAATTAAAATATAATTGTAAAATCTAAAATTACACAAAATTAAATTAAAATAAATTACTAAATAATAATATTTTGTTTTAAAAAATTTTGCCTCATTTTATAATCTTATATTTTTTTTGATGAAAAATAAATTATTTAAATTATATCTATCTCATTAATAATTTTTTTGTAATTAATATTTCAATAAAAATAAATTGATAAATAATTAAAACGAATATTTACAATTATAATGAATACTAATAAAAAAGAGATTTATTATTTATTATTTAGAATATACTAATTTAAAGGCTTATGTATTTATGGGCTTCAGGGTTTCAGAGTTTAGTCATTAAGAATTTAGGTATTTTGTGGTTTATAAATTTTATTTAAAAAATCTAAATACAAAAAATTTATTTTTTTATTTTTTCTTATTTTCAAAAGTTATAACATTTGAAAACTTAATAATTTTTATGTTTTTTTTAAATGTGAAAATATTATTTTGTTATAATAATCTAAATAATTATATATTATGTAAATTCAATATAAATTAATTTTTTTATAAATATTATGATGATGAAATTAAAATAAATTAATAAACTATTATTAATAAGATAGATATTAAATAAAATTTATTTGCAAAACCTAAAATGATTCAAAATCAAAGTAAAATATATTAATAAGATAGATATTAAATAAAAATATTATTAATAAGATAAAATATACAGATTTAAAAGATTATATATTTAGGAGTTTTGTGATTTAAGAATTTAGTGATTTAAGTGTTTAGGCATTTAGTAGTTTATAGGTTTTATTTAAAATATAAAATAACCAAAAAAATTTCTTTGTTATTGGTTCTCGTTTTTGAAGGATATAACCTTTGAAACTATAACAATTTTTAATTTTTTTAAATGGGAATACTACATTTAGTTATGATAATCTTAATAATTATATATCATGTAAATTCAATAAAACAATTATATTGATATATATTATAATAATGATCATACAAAAGATTAATAAACAATTATTACTAAGATAAATATTGTTTAAAATATATTTACAAAACCTAAAATGATTCAAAATCAAAGTGAAATATTTTACTAAATATTAAATTTAAATTTTTAAATTTTTGTATCCATTTATAAGCCTATATATTTTTTGATGAAAAATAAATTATTTAAATTATATTTGGCTCACTAATAATTTATTTTGTAATTTATATTTCTATAAAATTAAACTAATAAATAATTAAAATGTATATTTAAAATTATAATGAATACTAATAAAAATGAGAGTTATGATTTATTATGTAGGGTATAACTATTTAATTGTTTAAGTTTATTGTGGTTTTGTGGTTAAAGAGTTTATTGATTTATATGTTTGCACATTTATGTGTTTATAGGTTTTATTTAATGAATGAAATAACAAAAAATTTATTTTTATGAATTTTCGTGATTTTCAAATGTTATTACCTTTTAAAATATAATAATTTTTTAATCTTTCTAAAATATGAATGCAATACTTAGTTAAATAATCTTAATAATTATATTTGATGTAAATTTAATATAAAAAATTTTATTAATATATATTATTATAATGATAGAAAAATAAATTAATAAACTATTATTAATAAGATAGATATTAATTAAAATATATTTGCAGAACCCAAAATAATTCAAAATCAAAGTAATAAAATATATTTGGGGTTTAGGAGTCTAGAGATTTAAATGTTTTGTCATTTAGTGGTTTATAAGTTTTATTTAAATATTAAAATAATAAAAAAAATTTCTGATTTTTTATCTTTTTTGAAGTTATAACCTTTGAAAATATAATAATTTTAAATTTTTTTTCAAAAGTAAATATAATTTTTAGTTATAATAATCTTAATAATTATAAGATAATCCTTTAAACCTTTAAACTGGTGTACCCTAAATAATAATTAAAAAATCTCATTTTTATTTGTTTTCATTATAATTTAAAAAATTCATTTTGATTGTTAAGTTTTTTATTTATATATATATTAATTATAAAATAAATTATGAGTTAAAAATATAATTTATAAAAATTATTTTTCATCAAAAAATAGATAAGCTTATAAAAAGAATACAAATTTAAAAACAAATAATTATTATTAAGTAATATATTTTGCTTTGCTTCTGAATCATTTTAGGTTTTGATATTATATTTTAAGTAATATCAATGTTATTCATAATAGATTATTAATTTATTTTTTGATAATTATTAGAATATCTATCAATAAAATTATTTATATTGAATTTATATGATATATAATTATTATGATTATTATAAATAGATATTGTATTCACTTTTGAAAAAAATTTAAAATTTATTATATTTTCAAAAGTTATAATCTTAAAAAATCAGAAAGGATACAAAAAATAAATTTTTTGTTATTTCTTTTTTAAATAAAAAATATAGACCACTAAATGTTTACTTACTTAAATCAGTAGCTCATAAAACCCGAAACCCCTAAATACATAAACCTTATAACAGTTGTATACTTCTTAATAAATAATAAATCTCATTTTTATTTCTATTTATTATAATTTTAAATATTCATTTTAATTATTTATATTTTAATTTTTTAGAAAAATTAATTACAAAATAAATTTCGAGTGAGACTGATATTATTTAAATAATTTATTTATAATCATAAAAAAATATAAGCATATAAAAAGATGGAAAAATTTAAAAATTAAATATTATTATTTAGTAATATATTTTTTTTTTGATTTTGAATCATTTTGTGTTTTGTAAATATATATTTTTTAATATTTATATTATAAATAATAGTTTATTAATTCAATTTTTGATCATTATTATAATATCTATCATTAGAAATATTTATTTTGAATTTATATGATATATAATTAATAAGATTAATATAATTATACATGGTATTCACATTTCAAAAAATTTTAAAAATTATATTATTTTTAAAGGTTATAACCTTTGAATATCTAAAAAAAATTATTTTTATTATATAAATAAAACCTATATACCATTAAATGCCTAAAAACATAAATTGCTTAACTCCTAAATAATAAAACCCCAAAATAATCGATCCATTTAACCAGTATACCATATATAATTGTTGAGCAATTGTGCTACCACGGTAGTGAGATTGAGATACAAAAACATAGAAACAAAAAAAACAATCAATATATATATCCTAATTCAGCAACCATCCATGATAGAATCAAAAAATGAAAAATAAACACCGAAAATAACGTGGTTCATTAGTCGCACAGTACGACTAGCTAAATCCACCAGAATATGCTTTTGCATTACAGATTAAAGCAACAAAAATGTCTTACAGTATGCAGCACATAGAATAGTTGCGATAAATCGAACAGAGAGAAGAGAGAGTTGATAAACAGTTCCATGAGTTCAAAAACAGCAACCCAAAAATAAAATTACAAAACATTTTATATTAAAATATCACTCGGTTCATTTAACCGGAGCGGGTCGGATCATGTGACGGGTCAGGCTCTACTCCAATTTCAGCCTGCTGTCCGATCAGCGAGACCTCTGTTATTGTGCTACTACTGCATCCCCGTCCTCTTAATATTTCCTTTCTTGCACTTACATGAAAACTTTAAAATAAAAAAATATTTGGTTATACAAACAGATTATAAAAAAATAAATTACATATACATCAATAATAAATCTTAAATCTCATTTTAATTTGTATTAATTATAATTTTAAATATTCATTTTAAATATTTATTAGTTTATTTTTTATATAAATATTAATTACAAAATAAATAATTAGTCAGAAAAATATAATATTAATAATTTACTTTTAATAAAAAAATATAATCTTATAAAAAGATGTAAAAATTTAAAAACAAAAAATTATTATTTAGTAATAAATTTCACATTGATTTTGAATCATTTTAGGTTTTGTAATTATATTTTAATTTATATCTATCATTTTAATAATAGGTTTTAAATTTATTTTTTGATAATTGATATCAAATCTATCAATAAAATTATTTATAATTAGTTTATATTATATATAATTATAATGATTATTATTACTAAATATTTTATTCACATTTTAAAAAAATTTTAAAATTATTCTATTTTCAAATGTTATAAACTTTGAAAATGTGAAAACATAACAAAAATAATTTTTTTATTATTTCAGTGTTTAAATAAATTTTATAAACCACTAAATGCCAAAATACTTAAATCAATAACTCCTAAATCTCGAAAACCCTAAATAGATAATCATTTTAACTAGTATACCCTAAATAATAAATAAGAAATCACAATATTATTATTTTCATTATAATTTAAAACACTCATTTTAATTATTTATTCATTTATTTTTATATAATTATTAATTACAGAATAAATTGAGTTAGATAAATATAATTGATATAATTATTTTTCATCAAAATAATATAGATAAACTTTTTAAAAGAAAAAAAAATTCAAAACAAAAAATTATTATATAGTAATATATTTTACATTGTTTCTGAATCATTTTAGGTTTTGTAATTATATTTAAATTGATATTTATCTTATTTATAATAGATTATTAATATATTCTTTGATCATTATTAGAATATTTATCAAAAAAATATTGATATTGAAATTATATGTTATATAAATATAATGATTATATAACTAAATATAGTATTCACTTTTGAAAAAAATTTAAAAATTATTATATTTTCAAAGTTTATAACCTTTTGAAAATATCAAAAAATAAAAAAAAATAAAATTTTTAATATTTTTTTTAAATAACACCTATAAACAACTAAATGCATACCCAGTTAAATCTGTAAACTCCTAAACCCCGTAATGCCAAAATACCTAAACCATTAAACCGCTATATACTACTTAATAATTAATAAATCTAATTTTTAATTCTATTTATTATAATTTTAAATATTCATTTTAATTATGTATTAGTTTATTATAGAAATATTTTTTACAAAATAATTATGAGTGCGACAAATATAATTTAAAAAATATATGTGCTTATAAAAGAAGTAAAAATTTAAAAATTAAAAATTGTTATCCAGAAATATATTTTAATATAATTTTGAATCAATTTGGGTTTTGTAATTATTTTTTAATTAATATCTATCTTAATTCAATAGTTTATAAATTTAATTCTGATCATTATTATAATATATATCAATAAAATTGTTTATATTGAATTTATATGATATATAATTATTAATATTATTATAACTAAGGATTGTATTCACATTTCAAAAAATTTAAATATTATTATATTTTCAAAGGTTATAACCTATGAAAATGAGAAAAAATTATAGAAATTTTTGTTGATATTTTACTTTTTAAATAAAACGTATAAACCATTAAAAGCCTAAAAACATAAATCGCTAAAATCCTAAATGAAAAAACCTTTAAATACTTAATCCATTAAACTGGTATATAGTAAAAATAAATCATAAATCTCATTTTAAAATTTTATTCAGTATAATTTTAAATTTTTATTTTAAATATTTATCAGTTAATTTTTATAGAAATATTAATTACAAAATAAATTATTAGTGAGAAATATCTAATTTAAATTAAATCGGTATCCCTAAATAATAAATACTAAATCTCATTTTTTTCATTATAATTTTAAATATTCATTTTAATTATTTATTTGTTTATTTTTATAAATATATTAATTACACAATAAATTATAAGTTAGACAAATATAATTTATATAAATTATTTTTCATCAAAAAAATATACATAAACTTATTTAAAAAAAATTCAAAACAAAAAATTATTATATATTAATATATTTGATTTGCTTCTGAATCATTTTAGGTTTTGTAATTATATTTTAATTGATATCTATCATATTAATAATATATTATTAATTTATTTTTTGATCATTATTAGAATATATATCAATAAAATTGTTTATTTTGAATTTATATGATATATAAATATATTGATTATTATAACTAAATATTGTATTCACTTTAGAAAAAAATTTAAATTTTATTGCATTTTCAATGGTTATAACCTTTGAAAATATCAAAAAAAAAACAAAAATTAATTTTTTGTTATTTTATTTTTTAAATAAAACATATAAACTACTAAATGCATATATAGGTAAATCAGTAAACTCCTAAATACATATGATGTATATGTAATTGTTTTTATTTAATAATCTGTTTGTATAACAAAATGTTTTTTTGTTTTAATATTTTCATGTAAGTGCAGGAAATGAAATATTAAAAGCTCGGGATGTAGCAGTAGCACAATAATGGAGGTTTAGCTATTCGGTCAGCGGGCCAAAAATTTTGGGAGCAGAGCCTGACCCGTTCCATGATCCGACCCACTGCGATTAAATGAACGGATGTTTTTTTTAATATAAAATGATTTGTAATTTATTTTTCGAGCGGCTATTTTTTACCTATGGAACTATTCATCGTCCCTCTCTTCTCTCTACGTGAATTTTTGCGACTGCTGTGTGCTGCACTCTATAAGACCTTTCCGATTTGGTTTTAATTTGTAATGCTTAAGTATTTTCTGGTCGATATAGCTAGTCGTACTGAGCGACTAGCGAACCACGTTATTTTCGGTGTTGATTTTCTCATTTTTTCATTGTGTTGTGGATACTGAGAACTTGGGATTATATTGCTTGTTTTTCTGTGTTTTCTAGTTGTTTCTAGTTTTAATCTCACTACCGTGGAAGCACAATTACCCAATAATTGGTATCAGAGCTTGATTTTGGAATTTTTCGAGAAATTGTGCAATTAAGGTTTGTGATTTTTTTTTCTGTACAAGCGATATTCTGTTGAAATGGTTGGAACCCTAAACACCACGATTGAAAAGTTCAATGGTAGAAACGGCTTTAGTATGTGGCAGATTAAAATGCGAGCTCATTTGAAAAACTTCGATATTTGGAGTCCTCTGGTTCAAGGCTTCGGTCCACACACTGTTGCTGCTCTTGGAATAACCAAGGCTAAGGCTTGGAGACGTGAAGAGAAAGCACACTCCACCATTCTATTGAGCTTGTCGGATGAAGTCATTGCTGAGGTAGCAGATGAGAAATCTGCTACAGGACTGTGGCTCAAGCTTGAGTCTCTGTACATGACTAAATCATTGATGAACAAGCTCCTGTTGAAGAGAATGCTGTTCACAC
Organism: Sapria himalayana; assembly: GCA_029783825.1. NCBI lineage: Eukaryota > Viridiplantae > Streptophyta > Magnoliopsida > Malpighiales > Rafflesiaceae > Sapria > Sapria himalayana. The sequence goes on along the minus strand of JAREIK010003640.1, from coordinate 120,365 downwards.
TAAGGATGCAAGAGGGAACTTCTTTAAAGAAGCATCTGGATGACTTGAACAACATCCTCATGGACCTTAAATCTGTGGATGCTAAGGTGGATGATGAGGATGTTGCACTTCTACTCTTCGTTTCTCTTCCTCCTTCTTATGAAAATTTGTTGAATCTCTCATTCTGGGAAAAAAAAAGATTACACTAGAGGATGTTCGGGCTACCCTACACTCTAGAGAGATGAGGCAGAAGGTAGCAGTTGAAAGACTTGAACAATATCCTGCTGGAATGGTGGTGACAAACAGGAGGCCACAACCTGATTCATTCAAGAAGAAGGGAAATAAGATTCAGAAGAGGTCAAATGATGGTGACATTTGTCACTGCTGTAAACAGAAAGGGCATTGGAAAACTGAGTGCCCGAAGAAGAGAGCAAGGCTAGAACAGCAAGGTCAACCTAACCCCCCACCTACTGTTGCTGTGACTTTTGATGATCTGGATGATGGAGAAGACCTTGTGTTGGTAATCTCCACACGATTGCAAGATCAGATTCTTAGATCTTGGATACTGATGCTTCCTTCCATATAAGCACTCTCTTGGAGTGGTTCAGCAAATATGACAAGAAGGAAGCTAGCCATGCTGTGGTGGGGAATAGCCAACCATGTAAGGTGGTTGGAATCGGCACAGTCATACTGAGAACTTGGGGTAGCCGTATTGTCTCACTTTCAAATGTGAGATATTTCCCTGAGATGATAATGAATCTCATTTCTCTTGGTGTTCTGGACGATCAGGGATATTCATTCAGTGGTAGAGAGGGAACACTGAATGTTCACCGAAGAGATGATGTTGTACTGAAGGGGTAGAAGACTGGAACGCTATACACACTGATAGGTTCTACAGTGACAGGGGCTATTACTGTCACATCCAGAGAGCCAGCATCTGAAGACAAAGCTGAACTTACCAGACTGTGGCATATGCGGCTAGCACATATGGGAGAGAAATGTATGAAAATTCTCTTTGATCTTAATCTTCTTGTTGGTCATAGAGCCAGTAAATTAAATTTCTGTGATCATTGTGTTTTTGGTAAGAAATATAGAACTAAGTTCAGTAAGGTCATACACTGTACAAATAGTATTTTGGATTATATCCATGCTGACTTGTGGGGCCTTTCTAGAGTCACATTTCTTGGGGGTGCTCGAAATTATTTATGTTTAGTTGATGATTACTCTAGGATGTCCTGGTTATTCATGATGAAACATAAATCCGAGACTTTTATAAAGTTAAAGCATTGGATTAGCTTATTAGAAAATCAAACACAAAAGAAGGTTAAATTGTTACGAATAGATAATGGTCTAGAATTCTGTTCGTCTGAATTTGAGGAATTCTGTAAGGACAAAGGTATAGCTAGACACAAGAATGTTAGGGACACTCCTCAGCAAAATGGCATTGCTGAAAGAATAAACCAAACTCTTCTAGAGAGAACAAGGTGTATGCTCTCTCAATCAGGCTTTGGCAAAGAGTTTTGGGCTGAAGCTGTTAATATAGCATGCCATCTGATAAACAGATCGCCACATAGTGGAATTAACTTTAAAATTCCATTTGAAGTGTGGGCTGGTAAACCTGCAGATTATTCCAATTTGTAGGTGTTTGGGTGTATTGCCTACTATCATGTAAATGATGGTAAGCTTGAACCTCGAGCACGCAAGGAAATATTTGTTGGTTATAGTGATTGAGTCAAAGGATTCCATATTTGGCCACCATCTGAAAAGAGAGTTATACTCTCTAGGAGTGTTACCTTCAACAAGAGTGTCATTCTTAAACAAGTACTTAGTCCTATTCAGCTATCTCATGTTCCTCAAGCTGAAATTAAGGTGGAGCTAAAATTTGATTCTGTTGCTCCAGGAAGGATACCTGTTGACTCTAGACAAACAATAGCTGATCATAAAAATGATCCTGAATCTGTTATTGAATCTGAACCTGAAACTGCACCTGAAAAGTATACTCCCTATTACATTGCAAGGGATAGACAAAGGAGGGTAAACATAGGTCCTCCTTTGAGATTCGGATTTGTTGAGTTAGTAGGATTTGCCCTACAAGTTGCTGAAGAAATTGACATTCTTGAATCATCCTCCTTCAGGAATGCTGTTAATTGTCCTGAGTCTGAGTCATGGTTGGTTGCCATGAATGAAGAAATTGAATCTTCTCATAAGAATGGTACCTGGATCATTGTACCTAAATCAAAGGGAAGAAAAATAGTGTCTTGCAAATGGGGTTTCAAGAAGAAAGAAGATGCCTCAATTGCTGGTGGTTTAAAGTTTAAGGCACGTCTAGTTGCAAGAGGGTTTAGTCAGAAAGAGGGTGTTGACTACAACAAGATATTCTCTCCTGTAGTTAGACATACCTCAATAAGAGTGCTTCTAGCATTAGTGGCACATCATAATCTTGAACTTGAGCAACTAGATGTCAAAACTGCTTTTCTTCATGGAGATCTCAATGAAGAGATCTTCATGAGCCAGCCTGAGGGCTTTGAGGTATCAGACAAGGAAATCCATGTGTGCAAGCTTTTGAAGTCCCTTTATGGACTTAAGTAGTCTTTCTGTTAGTGGTACAAAAGATTGGACTGTTTCATGACTAGTCATGAATACAGTAGGTGTGACCATGACTACTGTGTTTATTTCAAAAGGCACAAGGATGAGTCATATATCTACTTGCTATTTGCTGTATATGTAATTTGTTTTTTACATAATAATCTGTTTTAATATTTTTCATGTAAGTGTAGGAAAGGAAATATTAAAAGCCCGGGGATGCAGCAGTAGCACAATAATGGAGGTCCCGCTGACCGGTCAGCGGGCTAAAATTTTTGGAGCTAAAGCCTGGCCCGTTCCATGATCCGACCCGCTTCGGTTAAATGAACTGGATGTTTATTTTTGTATAAAATGATTTGTATTTATTTTTCGGGCAGCTATTTTTTTAACCCGGTTGAACTGTTCATCATCTCTTCTCCTCTCTCTGCGTGATTTCACGACTACTCCGTGCTGCATTCTGTAAGACATTCTATTCTTGGTTTTAATCTGTAACGCATAAGCATTTTCTGGTGGAGGTAGCTAGTCGTACTGAGCGACTAGCGAACCACGTTATTTCTATGTTGATTTCTTGTTTTGATTCTGTCGTGGATGCTTGTGGATTGGGATACATATATATTGCTTGTTTTTGTGTTTTCTGTTGTTTTCTATTCTTAATCTCACTACCCATGGAAGCGCGATTGCCCAATACTATTGTATGTAGATGATATGCTTATTGCTGCCAGAAATAAATCTGATATTCAGGAACTGAAAGATCTCATCAGTTTTGAATTTGATATGAAAGATCTTGGAAAAGCAAAGCAAATTTTAGGTATGGAAATATTAAGAGATAGAATTAAAACAAAATTGTTTCTTTCACAGCAACACTATATTCAGAAACTTCTATCTAGGTTTGGAATGGCTTCTTGTAAGCCTCTGTCCACACCATTTTCTTCTAACCTCCATCTGCCATTAGAATGTTATCATCAATCTGAATCTGACAAGGAACAAATGTCTAAGGTTCCTTATTCTAGTGATGTCTGGAGCCTCATGTATCTTATGGTGTGCACCCGACCTGATATTGCTCATACAGTAAGTGCGGTGAGTAGGTTTATGATAAACCCTGGTCAAGAGCATTGGAAAGCTATTAAGAGGATACTTAGGTACCTCAAGGGGACTTCGGATGTTGGTCTGATATTTGGTAATGAATCTGAACTCTTGCTGGCAGGATATTCTGATGCTGACTATGCAGGAGATGTTGACAATAGACGGTCTATGACTGGTTGTCTTCACTGTATGTGGTACTGTAGTAAGTTGGAAAGTCACACTGCAATCTTCTATTACTTTATCTTCTACTGAAGCAGAGTATATGGCTTTGACTGAAGCTACGAAGGAAGGGATATGGCTGAAAGGTTTTCTCAAGGACCTTGGTCTTTATGAAGTGGATGCAACAGTTTTCTGTGACAACCTAAGTGCCATTTGTTTAGAAAAAGACCAAGTGCACCATGAGAGGACAAAGCACATTGATGTGTGATATCATTTCCTTCGATCTGAGAAGAGGGTACAAGTAAAGAAGATTGCAACTTCTGATAATCCAGCTGACATGTTTACCAAACCTATTACTCTGAATAAGCTTAGACATTGTCTTGACTTACTGAACATATCAAATCAGATGTAGTCCTATTGGACTAACTATTTATAGTGAGTGTCTCTTTATTTGTATTCAAAACAATTTAAGGTGGAGATTGATGTATATGTAATTTGTTTTTATTTAATAATTTGTTTGTATAACAAAATGTTTTTCTGTTTTAATATTTTCATGTAAGTGCAGGAAAAGAAATATTAAAAGCCCGGAGATGCAGCAGTAGCACAATAACGGAGGTCCAGCTTTCCGGTCAGTGGGCTGAAATTTTTGGAGCAGAGCCTGACCGGTTTCATGATCTGACACGCTACGGTTAAATGAACCGGATGTTTTTTTTAATATAAAATGATTTGTAATTTTATTTTTCTGGCGGCTGTTTTTGACCCGTGGAACTGTTCATCGTCCCTCTCTTCTCTCTGTACGAATTTTCACAACTGCTGTGTGCTACATACTGTAAGAAATTTCTATTTTGGTTTTAATCTGTAATGCATAAGCATTTTCTAGTTGATATAGCTAGTCATACTGAGCGACTAGCGAACCACGTTATTTTTGGTGTTGATTTTCTCGTTTTTTGATTGTGTTGTGGATGATTGAGAACTTGGGATTATATTGCTTGTTTTTCTGTGTTTTCTGTTGTTTTTGTTTTTACTCTCACTACTGTGGAAGCGCAATTATCCAACAACATAAACCATTAAACCACAATATACTACTTAATAATTATTAAATCTAATTTTTATTTTATTTATTATAATTTTAAATATTGATTTTAATTAATTATTAGTTTATTTTTATAGAAATATTTATTACAAAATAAATTATGAGTGGGACAAATATAATTTAAATAATTTATTTTTAATCAAAAATAATATATACGCTAATAAAAGAAGTAAAAATTTAAAAATTAAAAATTATTATACAGTAATATATTATAGTTTAATCTTGAATCAATTTGGGTATTGTAAATATTTTTTAATTAATATCTATCTTATTATTAATAGTTTTTAATTTAATTTTTGATCATTATTATAATATCTATCAATAAAATTGTTTATATTGAATTTATATGATATATAATTATTATAACTAAATATTGTATTCACATTTCAAAAAATTTTAAATATTATTATATTTTCAAAGGTACCTATGAAAATGAAAAAAAAAATTACAATTTTTTTTTCTTATTTCATTATTTAAATAAAACATATAAACTACTAAATGCCTAAACACTTAAATCACTAAACTCCTAAACTCCTAAATACTTAAACCATTAAACCGGTATACCCTAAATAATTAATCATAAATCTCATTTTTATTTGTATTCTTTATAATTTTAATATTCATTTTAATTATTTATTAGTTTATTTTTATAGAAATATTAATTGCAAAATAAAATTATGAATGAGACAAATATAATTTAAATAATTTATCTTCATAAAAAAAATTTATAATCTTATAAAAAGAATCAAAAATTTATAATTAAATATTGTATTAGCATTTGAAAAAAAATTAAAAATTATAATATTTTGAATGGTTATAACCTTGAAAATGAGAAAAATTCATAATTTTTTTTTGTTATTTAATTATTTAAATAAAAGCTATAAACCACAAAATACCTAAATACTTAAATTATTAAACTTCTAACCCGGATACTACTGCTCCACATACACATAGCGACGGACCATAGTGCACACGTGCACATATTCTTTTCCATTTGGTGTTGCATTTAGAGGGGCCAGCAAGTCCTAGAAGTAGCCAGAAGTATGAGCCACCAGCTTGTAGAGGGTCCAACTAGCAAGCCGGGATGATAACATTCAAATAACTGATGAGACCGAGCAAAGTGGTCGGGAGTAAACCCAGGAGTGTCTAGGAGTGGGTCCCACTAGCCATATCACGCAGCATAGAGGGCCACGCAACTATCGCCAACAGGAGTAGCAAGGAATCCATGAATAATCGAAGAGATGAAAAAATCAGAAGCATCACCAAGCAGGGCCAGTAAGCAATGGAGTCTAGACCAGCCACACGGGAGCGAAAGATTCAAACTTGTAGTTTATGTTTGTAGTATTATTTGTATTTTGGACTTTGTATGCACCATGTACTTGTAGAGACGGATCATGACATACTCACACCCACAATCTTGTCTGTTCTCTATGTAGCATGCAATGATGGCAACTGGACCCATGAGTATCTCTAAGTGGGGCCCACAAATGCATTTTGTAAATACACATTAGGCGATGCTACACTTCCAGAAGCAGAGGACCCATCTTTATAGCATTTTGTAATTTTACTTGTATTCTAGCTTGGTTGTATGCGTAGATAATTAGACTATGAGATTGACCTCATCACACATGCACAGCAATGCATGCAGATTTTTTGATATTATGTCGGTGCAACATACAGCCACTTCTTGGAGCTTGAGGAGGAAGCATTCCAACCCAAGAGATACTCTTTTGAGGATCATTGGAGCAAAAGAATGTGAAATTCAGAGGTGAAAATAAATTGACAAAGTGCCGTAGATATGGACTTGTGGATTTATGGGTATTTAGTTTTACATGTATTCCATTGCATAGCAATGACATAGGCAAGTGCTTGATGCTGCATCTCACACACATGCACAATCTTATATTTGTATAGTTTTAATATAGTACATCATTTAGGTTCCTCCAAAAGGCATGGACGAATCCGAATGGAAAGGACGCAGTGCGCATAATAACTCAATGCCAACTCTGAGGTCCTGGAATGCCAGGTGATTTTAGTTGTATTCGTACGCTTGGAATTAATAGGCATTATGTTTTTTTATGTATTTTATTCATATAAACATTAATGTGCATAGGATTTAGTGGGTTGGCCTAAATTAGTCGGCTTTTTAGTCTCTTGTAAGTTGTGTGCCTAAATGATAAATAAAGTAAGTATTTTCCAAAAAAAAACATAAACCCTAAACTTTAAATCCTAAACCTTAAACCATAAACTATAACTCTAATCCATAAATCCTAAATCCTAAATCTCATGTTTTGCACTTTTATAATCAAATGACTAAGTGTTAAATTTAAATTGAAATTCACAACTTTTAGGAATGTCACAGATTTATCTTTTTGTATATGTAACACAAAGTCATGACTCAAGGGGTGAGAATATGCCATAACTTCTGTCTCTCTCTTGAACATATTGTTTTGCCACTAAGAATGATCATGAATACATATTTAATCACTATAATACTAGGTAACAGTATTGGATATGACCATAGCTTGTGCATTTTATCTTTATATTGCAAAGGCATTGCACTAGGAATGATTGTAACTTTGGACATTCCTCAAGAGCAAAAGTCATGACCCTAGAAATAGTTAAAGTTCGAGTACTACTCTTTATAACTTTCTATAGCTAAAATTTTTGGGATTGGAAATATCACTATGGCATTTTCCTTTGATTTGTGACCTCAAGTGTCAATATGCAAGACTAATATTTAGAGCAATGATTAAAACCTTTTATACATTTGAATATGATTCATTTACACCTTTTTGGGTATTGTGAGCTTGTATACATAACTCATTTAATATAAAAAGAAATAAATGATACTTTTCATATCCATGAGGATATGAAAAAAAGGCTTAGACATGACAATAAAATAAATTTGTTGATTGTTGATTGAAACAGAGCCCATACTTCTTGCCCTGCTCAAACTGCCATGGGGCAAGTTTGATCTAATAGGCTACAAGGTGGTTATTTTTTTAGAGGTGATCTATGTTTTAAAAAAATTACTTTGAGTGTGTGCATGAGAGATATTTTAGAAGAAATTACAATAATCAATATAAATATCATCCTCAGCAACTAGCTTTTTCAACACATAGGGGTACAACTTTGGTTTAGTCTGTTAGCGTACATGAGTCAAATTACCTTTGATAGCCCAATGATTCAACATCAAATATGATGAGACATAATAGAGATAAAGTAAAAGCTTCTATTATTTTGGTTAGAGCTTTAGCAATCATTTTAGAGTTGAGAGAGGAACAAAATAAATTATTTTAATTATTCAGTATAATTTTAATTTTTATTTTAATTATTTGTTACTTTATTTTTATAGAAATATTAATTACAAAATAAATTATTAGTGTGACAGATCTAATTTAAATTAAATTGTATATCCTAAATAATAAAGAATAAATCTCATTTTTTTTTCATTTTAATTTTAAATATTCAAATTTTATTATTTATTTGTTTATTTTTATATAAATATTAATTACAAAATAAATTATGAGTTACACAAATATAATTTAAATAAATTATTTTTCATCAAAATAATATAGATAAAGTTTTTAAAAGAAAAAAAAATTTCAAAACAAAAAATTATAATATAGTAATATATTTTGCTTTGCTTCTGAATCATTTTAGGGTTTGTAATTATATTATAATTGATATCTAACTTATTAATAATAGATTATTAATTTATTTTTTGATCATTATTAAAATATTTATCAATAAAATACTTTACATTGAATTTATATGATATATAAATATAATGATTATTATAACTAAATATTGAATTCACTTTTGAAAAAAATTTAAAAATTATTATATTTTCTAAGGTTATAACCTTTGAAAATATCAAAAAATAATAAAAATAAATTTATTGTTTTTTGTTTTTTTAAATAAAACCTATAAAATAATAAATGCATACACATTTAAATAAGTAAACTCCTAGAACCAGTAATGCCTAAATACCGTAACCATTAAATCGATATATAATACATAATAAATAATAAATCTAATTTTTATTTCTATTTATTATAATTTTAAATATTTATTTTAATTATTTATTAGTTTATTTTTATAGAAATATTTACTACAAAATAAATTATGAGTGCTACAAATATAATTTAAATAATTTATTTTTAATGAAATAATATAAATACGCATATAAAAGAAGTAAAAATTTAAAAATTTAAAATTATTATTCAGTAATATATTTTAGTTTAATTTTGAATCAATTTGGGTTTTGTAAATATTTTTTAATTAATTTCTATCTTTTTATTAATAGTTTATTAATTTAATTTTTGATCATTATTATAATATCTATCAATAAAATTGTTTATATTGAATTTATATGATATATAGTTATTAATATTATTATAACTAAAATATTATATTTTCATTTAAAAAAATTATAAATATTATTATATTTTCAAAGGTTATAAGCTATGAAAATGAGAAAAAATTATAAATTTTTTTTATTATTTTATTGTTTAAATACAATCTATAAACCACTAAATGCCTAAAAACATAAACATTTCTGTAAGACATTTCTGTTGCTTTAATTTGTAACGCATAAACATTTTCTGGTGATTTTAGCAAGTCGTACTGGGCGACTAGCGAACCATGTTATTTTCGGTGTTTATTTCTCATTTTTTGATTCTATCAAAGATGGTTGCTGAATTGAGATATATATATATTGCTTGTTTTCGATTGTTTTTGTGTTTCTGTATCTCAATCTCACAACCATGGAAGCACAATTGCTCAACAATTATATATGATATACCAGTTGAATGGATCGATTATTTAGGGTTTTTGTCATTTAGCTGTTTAGCAATTTATGCTTTTAGGCATTTAGTGGTATATAGGTTTTATTTATATAATAAAAATAATTTTTTTTTGATTTTGAAATGTTATAACCTTTAAAAATAAAATAATTTTTAAATTCTTTTGAAATGTGAATACCATGTATAATTATATTAATCGTATTAATTATATATGATATAATTTCAATATAAATTATTTTAATGATATATATTATAATAATGATCAAAAATTAAATTAATAAACTATTATTAATAATATAAATATTAATTAAAATATATTAACATAACACAAAATGATTCAAAATCAAATAAAAATAGATTACTAAATAATAATATTTAATTTTTAAAATTTTCCATCTTTTTACAAGATTATATTTTTTTATGATTAAAAATAAATTATTTAAATAATATCTATCTCACTCGAAATTTATTTGCTAATTAATTTTTCTAAAAAATTAAACTTTTAATAATTAAAATGAAATTTTAAAATTATAATAAATAGAAATAAAAATGAGATTTATTATTTATTAAGTAGTATACATATGATATATGGTTTATGTATTTAGGGGTTTCAGGTTTTATGAGCTACTAATTTATTTAACTAAACATTTATGGTCTATAGGTTTTATTTTAAAAAGAAATAACAAAAAAATTATTTTTTGTATTCTTTCTCATTTTTTAAGATTATAACCTTTGAAAATATAATAATTTTTAAATTTTTTTCAAAAGTGAATACAATATTTATTTATAATAATCATAATAATTATATATCATATAAATTCAATATAAACAATTTTATTGATAGATATTCTAATAATTATCAAAAAATAAATTAAAAATCTATTATAAATAAGATTGATATTACTTAAAATAAAATATCAAAACCTAAAATGATACAAAAGCAAAGTAAAATATTTTACTTAATAATAATTATTTGTTTTAAAATTTTTATTCTTTTTATAAGCTTATCTATTTATTAATTAAAATAATTTTTATAAATTATATTTTTAACTCATATTTTATTTTATAATTAATATATATATATAAATAAAAAACTTAACAATCAAAATGAATTTTTTAAATTATAATGAAAACCAATAAAAATGAGATTTATTAATTATTATTTAGGGTATACCGGTTTAAAGGATTATCAATATACGGGGATCTGGATTTTGTAGTTTAGTGATTATCTACTGGTTTTAAGTATTTAGGCAATTAGTTATTTATATGTTTTATTTAAACAATGAAATAGAAAAAAATATTGTTTTTATTTTTTCAAATGTTCAAAGGTTATAATCTTTGAAAATATAAAAATTTTAAAACTTTCTTCAAAAGTTATTACAATATTTAGTTATAATAATTATTAAATTTAAATATCATATAAATTCAATATAAACATTTTTATTAATAAATATTCTAATAATGATCAAAAAATAAATTAATAATCTATTATTGATAAGTTAGATATCAATTAAAATATAATTACAAAACCTAAAATGATTCAAAAACAAAGCAAAATATATTAATATATAATATTTCTTTTTTAATTTTTTTCTTCTTTTATTAAGTTTATCTATATTTTTTTGTTGAAAAATAATTTATATAAATTATATTTGTATAACTTATAATTTATTTTGTAATTAATATTTATATAAAAATAAATAAATAAATAATTAAAATGAATATTTAAAATTATAATGAAAAAAATAAAAATGAGATTTATTATTTATTATGTAGGATATACCTATTTAAAAATTTATCTATTTAGGTTTTTCGAGATTTTTGAGTTATTGATTTAAGTATTTGCGCATTTAATGGTTTATAGCTTTTATGTAAATAATGAAATAACAAAAAATTTATTTTTGATATTTTTTCAAATTTTCAAATGCCTTAACATTTGAAAATATAATAATTTTAAAATTTTTTAAAAATGTAAATACAATATTTAGTAATAATAATTATTATAACTATATATAATAAAAAATAAATAAAAATAATTTTATTTATACATATTATATCAATTATCAAAAAATAAATGAATAATCTATTATTAATATGATAGATATAAATTAAAATATAATTAAAAAACCTGAAATGATTCAAAATCAAAGTAAAATTTTTTACTAAATAAGAATTCTTTTTAGTTTTTGCATCATTTTATAAGCTTATAGATTTTTATGAAGAAAAATATATTATTTAAATTATATTTGTCACTCATAATTTATTTTGTAATTAATATTTCTATAAATTATTTAAATTATATTTAAGGTTTACGAATTTAAAGGTTTAGGTATTTAGGGGCTTCGGGGTTTAGGAGTTTAGAGATTTATGCATTTAGGTATTTAATGGTTGATAAGTTTTATTTAAACAATGATATAACAAAAAAATTATTTTTGTTTTGTTTTTGTCTTTTTTTAATGTTATAACCTTTGAAAATATAACAATTTTTAAATTTTTTATATGTGAATACTTTATTTAGTTATGATAATCTTAATAATTATATATCATGTTAATTCAATATAAATAAATAAATTCATAGATATTATATTAATGATCAAAAAACAAATTAATAAACTATTATTAATAAGATACATAATTTTTAAAATATATTTGCAAATCATAAATTTATTCAAAATCAATGTAAAATATAATACTAAATAATAATTATTTTTGACGTTTTGCTTATTTTTATATGTTTATATTTTTTGTTATTAAAAGTAAATTATTTAAATTATATTTGTCTTCCACATAATTTATTTTTAATTTATAATTCTATAAAAATAAACTAATAAATAATTAAAATGAATATTTAAAATTATATTGAATACAAATAAAATTGAGATTTATTATTTATTATTTAGGATATACTAGTTTAATTGTTTAAGTATTTAGGTGTTTTGGGGTTTAGTGATTTAAGTGTTTAAAACTTTAGTGATTTCTAGTTTTTATTTAAAGAATGAAAAAATAAAAAAATTAAATTTTTGATTTTTTTTAATTTTTGAAGGTTATAACCATTGAAAATATAATAATTTTTAATTTTATTTAAATGTTAATATAATATTTAGTTATAATATTTTTAATAATTATATATAATGTAAACTCAATATAAATAATTTTATTAATAGATATTATAATAATGATCAATAAAAATTAATAAACTATTATTAATAAGAATGATATAAATTAAAATATAATTGCAAAAACAAAAATGATTCAAAATCAAAATAAAATATATTACAAATTAATAAATTTTTGTTTTTAAAATTTTGCCTATTTTTATAAGCATATATATTTTTTGTGATAAAAAATAAATTATTCAAAATAGATATGTCTCACTAATAATTTATTTTGTAATTTATATTTCTATAAAAATAAACTGATAAATAATTAAATTAAAAATTTAAAATTATACTTAACAAAAATTAAATTTAGATTTATGATTTTTTATTAATGTACACATGTTTAATAGTTTAAGTATTTAAAGGTTTTGTCGTTTAGGAGTTTAGCAATTTATGTTTTTATGCATTTAATGGTTTATAGGTTTTATTAAAACAATAAAATAACAAAAAAAATTTGTAATTTTTTGTCATTTTCATTTGTTATAACCTTTGAAAATATAATAATATTTAAAATTTTTTGAAATGTAAAAATAATATTTAGTTATAATAATATTAATAATTATATATCATATAAATTCAATATAAACAATTTTATTGATAGATAATATAATAATGAGCAAAATTTAAATTAATAAAGTATTAATAAAAAGATTGATATTAATTAAAAAATAGTTACAAAACCCAAATTGATTCAAAATTAAAGTAAAATATATTATTGGATAATAATTTTTAATTTTTAATTTTTAATTTTTAATTTTTAAAATTTTACTTTTTTTATAAGCGTATATATTTTTTTGATTAAAAAAATTATTTAAATTATATTCGTCGCACTCAATTTATTTTGTAATAAATATTTCTATAAAATAAACTTATAAATAATTAAAATGATATTTAAAATAATAATAAATTGAAATAAAAATTAGATTTCTTAATTATTAAGTAGTATATAGCAATTTAATTATTTATGTATTTAGGCATTACAGGCCTTAGGAGTTTACTAATTTAACTATGTATGCATTTTATGGTTTATAGGTTTTATTTAAAAAAAAATAACAAAATATTTATTTTTATTTTTTTAATATTTTCAAAGGTTATAACCTTTGAAAATACAATAAATTTTCAATTTTTTTCAAATGTGAATTCAAAAGTTAGTTATAATAATCATTATATTTATATATCATATAAATTCAATATAAACAATATTATTTATAAATATTCTAAAAATGATCAAAAAATAAATTAATTATCTATTATTAATAAGATAGATATCAATTAAAATATAATAAAAAAACCTAAAGTGATTCAGAAGAAATCAAAATATATTACTATATAATAATTTGTTGTTTTGAAATTTTTTTTCTTTTAAAAAGTTTATCCATATTTTTTTGATGAAAATTAATTTATATAAATTATATTTGTCTAACTCATAATTTATTTTTAATTAATATTTATATAAAAATAAAAAAATAAATAATTAAAATGAATATTTAAAATTATAATGAAAAAAGATATATTGAGATTTATTCTTTATTATTTTGGGTATACCAGTCTAATTTAAATTAGATCTTTCTCACTAATAATTTATTTTGTAATTAATATTTCTATAAAAATAAACTGATAAATAATTAAAATAAAAATTTAAAATTATACTAAATAAAAATTAAAATGAGATTTATGAATTATTATTAATGTATACCAGTATAATATTTTAAGTATTTAGAACTTTTTCGTTTATGACTTTAGTATTTTATGTTTTTAGGCATTTAGTGGTTTATAGGTTTTATTTAAACAATGAAATAACCAAAAATTTTTTTTGATATTTTTCACATTTTCAAAGGTTATAACATTTGAAAATGTGATAATTTTAAAATTTTTTAAAAATGTGAATGCAATATTTAGTAATAATAATTATTATAATTATATATAATATAAAATAAATATAATTACTTTTATTGATATATATGATATCAATTATCAAAATATAAATTAATATGCTATTATTTATTATGATAGATATAAATTAAAATATAATTGCAAAACCTAAAAATATTCAAAATCCAAGTAAAATTTATTACTAAATAATAATTTTTTTTTAGTTTTTGCTTCTTTTTATAAGCTTATTTTTTTTATTTAATTAAATTATTTAATTTATATTTAAGGTATACTAGTTTAAAGGTTTAATTATTTAGGTGCTTTTTTGTTTAGGAGTTTAGAGGTTTAAGTGTTTAGGCATTTAGTGGTCTATAAGTTTTATTTAAACAATGATATAAGAAAAAATTTATTTTTATTATTTTTTTAATTTTTGAAGGTTATAACCTTTGAAAATATAATAATTTTTAAATTTTTTCTAATGTAAATATAATATTTAGTTATAATAATCTTAATAATTATAAGTCATTTAAATGTAATATAAATAATTACATTGCTAGATATTATAATAATGATCAAAACAAATTTAATAAAGTATTATTAATAAGATAGTTATTATTTAAAATATATTTGCAAAATCTAATTTTATTCAAAATCTAAGTAAAATATATTACTTAAAAATAATTTATTTAATGTTTTGCTTTTTTTATAACATTATATTTTTGTTATTATAGATAAATTATTTAAATTATATTTGTCTTACTCATTATTTATTTTGTAATTTATAATTCTATAATAATAAACTAATAAATAATAAAATAATTTTTTAAAATTATAAGAAATACAAATAAAATTGCGATTTATTATTTATTATTCAGGATATATCGATTTAATGGTTTAAGTATTTAGGTGTTTTTGGGTTTAGGAGTTTAGTGATTTAAGTGTTTAGGCCTTTAGTCATTTATAGTTATTATCCAAAGAATTAAAAAACAAAAAATTTAATTTTTTTTAATTTTTGAAGGTTGTAACCTTTGAAAATATAATAATTTTAAATTTTTTTAAATGTGAATATAATATTTAGTTATAATTATCTTAATAATTATATATAGTGTAAACTAAATATAAATAATTTTTTAATATATATTATAATAAAGATCAATAAATAAATTAATATACTAGTATTAATATGAATGATATAAATTTAAAATTAATTATAGAATCTAAAATTATTCAAAATCAAAATAAGATATATGACTAAATAATAATTTTTATTTAAAAATTTTGTCTCATTTTATAAGCAAATATTTTTTTTAATGAAAAATAAATTATTTAAATTATATCTATCCCACTAATAATTTATTTTGTAATTAATATTTCTATAAAAATAAATTGATAAATAATTAAAATGAAAATTTAAAATTATAATGATACTAAAAAAAGACATTTATGATTTATTTTTGGGTATACCTATTTAAAGGTTTATGTTTTTTGTGGTTTTGGGGTTAAGGAGTTTATTGATTTATATGTTTGCACATTTAGGTTTTATTATTGATTTATAGGTTTTATTTAATCAATGAAATAACAAAAATCTTTTTTGAATTTTTGTTATTTTCAAAAGTTCTAACCTTTGAAAAATATAATAATTTTTTAATCTTTCTAAAATATGAATGCAATACTTAGTTATAATAATCTTAATAATTATATTTGATGTAAATTTAATATAAAAAATTTTATTAGTATATATAATTATAATGATCGAAAATAAATTAATAAACTATTATTAAAAGATAGATATTAATTAAAATATATTTGCAGAACCCAAAATAATTCAAAATCAAAGTAAATTATATTACTAAATAAAATTTTAAATTTTTGAAATTTTGTTTATTTTTATAAGCTTATATTTTTTTAATACAAAATAATTTATTTAAATATATATTTCTCAATAATTATTTATTTTGTAAATAATATTTCTATTAAAATAAACTAAAAAAAATTAAAATGAATATTTAAAATTATAATGAATTCAAATAAAAAATGAGATTTATTATTGATTATTTATGTTATATATAATGATTCAAAATCAAAGTAAAATATATTACTAAATAATAATTTATTATTTGTAAATTTTTACTTCTTTTATATGCTTATATTTTTTTTGATTAAAAATAAATTATTATAATTATAGCTGTCTCACTAATTATTTAATTGTAATTAATATTTCTATAACAAATGAACTAATAAATAATTAAAATGAATTTAAAATTATAATGATACAAATTAAAATGAGATTTATGATTTATTATATCTGGTATACCATTTATGGTTTGATTATTTAGGACTTTTGTCTTTAGGAGTTTATCAATTTATGTTTTTAGGCATTTAGTGGTTAATAGGTTTTATTTTATTATAAAAATAAATTTTTTTTTAGATTTTTCTGATTTTCAAATGGTTATAACTTTTAAAAAAAATAATTTTTATAATTTTTTGAAATGTGATTCTATGTATAATTATATTAATCTTACTAATTATATATCATATAAATTCAAATAAACAATTTAATGATAGATAATATTATAATGATCAAAAATTAAATTAATAAACTATTATTAATAATATAAATATTAATTAAAATATATTTACATAACACAAAATGATTCAAAATTAAATCAAAATATATTAGTAAATAATAACATTTAATTTTTAAATTTTGTCTTCTTTTTTTAAGCTTATATTTTTGTTGATTAAAAATAAATTATTTAAATAATATTTGTCTCACTCGAATTTATTTTGTAATTAATTTTTCTAAATAATTAAACTATAAATAATTAAAAGGAACTTTAAAATTATAATAAATAGTAATAAAAATGAGATTTATTATTTATTAAGTAGTATATACTGTTAAAAGGTTTATGTAT